>WIWV01000033.1:0-242856 GCA_014839625.1 Penicillium ucsense
AGTAGTAGTAGTAGTAGTAGTAGTAGTAGTAGTAGTAGTAGTAGTAGTAGTAGTAGTAGTAGTAGTAGTAGTAGTAGTAGTAAACTACTACTTTTTTCTTTGAGTTAATTGAATTTCTTCAACCCACTAGGTTCAAAGGTCGACACTACTCTTGTCTTTGTGTAAGAAATTGGATTACCCTCTATTACTGAGATGGAATTATCCCGGGAGGTATGACAGCATGGGCTCTTGAGATCACCTCCGCACATCCAATTGATCGCAATATCCTACCGGCTCGGCAGTCAAGAGCCTGGGTACTCTTACATTATTGTCGTGGCTTCACCAGGGGGGTTGTTGTGATGCTGATCGCAGATCGCAAGAGGAAAAAGAATTGTGGATACGGCTCCACTCGATCATCAGAGTGACGTCAGGGCTAGTGGTTGCGTCAACTGCCGCCGACGGGGGTTACTCCAGCCCCGATGGACCTCACCCCCATCTGCTGCCAAAGCAGACAGAAAGGGAAGACCATTGAAGCTGATGAGAAAGAACACTCTCCATGGTATCTGAATGACTCATTGGCATCAACATGGATATTACAAAGAAGTAAATTTTTTTCCGCAATAATCCAATGGACCGCACTTACAGCACGAGGGGAATTGGTCCACGAAAAATGATAAAATAGTGGTATTACTATTCACTACTCAAGTTAGTACACAGTGATTCACCACCGTGAGTACCAAGCACACAGTAGAGCTTCTTTCAGTAATCGATGAGATCCCAAAGTGGAGTCCATTGGCGGATGGCGCACTGATTTTCATGGGTCCCATGCATCTCGAAGCAGCACTGAGTTACCGTGAAACCAGAAATCGAGTGAGGTACAGATGCCTCAGGGAGCTCACTGGCTCTGGATGATCCCGTCAAGATCCAAGGTCGCATCTCCCCTATCGTCGTCATCATCACGACGCGCATCATCACCATCATCACCACCACCATCATCATCCATCATCATGGTGTACCACTGTTTGCCTCTGCCAGAAGACACCTGGGCGACACTAGCCTCGGAGAGGACACGAGGACAAACCCATACTACCTAGTTCCTACCTTACCTACCGTATCTGATCTAATTACTGGTAAAGTCTATACTAACTTACCTGTTACGAGAAGTAGCACTAGTACTAGTTGGAAGTTGGAACACCACACATAGAATTAGACAAAGTAACTTTCTCTTAGCCAGAGGTACCCATAGTGGTACTCCCACCCGGCAAGTAGTGTCCAATGTGTCCATGTATAGCTGCCTATTATGGACTATGTGACGGAGTGGTACCTTCCCCCGTACGAAGTGTATACCGGCGGAGTGACCTGCCCTCCAAGCGACTGGGGCCCAGTCCAGGGCTGACGCTCGCATGGTTTCATAGTCGTCATCCCTTCGAGACGGCCTGCTTTCCTTGGCCCATCGTCCCTGTCCAACTTCTTCTTATGCTCCCATCCGCCCTGCTCGCTCTCACTCTCTTCCTCTTCTTTCCATCTTCCAATTCCCCCCAACATAATTGTGCACCCCGTTTGCGCTCCTGCTTTTTCTCAATTCTACGACAGTGATACCCCCAACTCCAATCTAATTTGACGACCCACCGCTCTTAATTCCTATTGCCTAATCTTCCATTCCCAACCGACATCACCATCATCCTCAGCAGCCTCCGGTGAATCATCGAATCGGCGTGTCGCAGGAAATACCAAAGCTGTTCTTCACAATAGCCGGGACCCAGTCACTCCGAGCTCGACACACCCAGCACATCTCCAATTGATCCTGCAGTCCGCCTCGAATATCCCGTGATCACCGCTTCCCATCCATTGTCACCATGTCGCCCAAGGCTCCCGTCAACGTCCCTACGGACCCGAAGCAGAAGGAGAAGGTACATCGAAGAGGCCTCTTGTGTCCCCAATGGCAGCGCGCTAATCAGCATGGTGTACTCGACAGGATATCAACCAGAAGATTCAGCTCTTTGGCATGTACCATGGTACGTCATCATACTGGTGCTCGAGATAACGGTCCTCTTTCGACGCAGATGCTAACTCACTCTACAGCTTTCAGCAAGGGCAAGCTCCCATCGGTACGTTCAGCAGCGAAGGATGACATCACTACGGGGCCTCCAGTCTTGGGGTGAATGGTACACTAATCAATTGTCTTCTCACTCGTGCAGAACAAGCAATGCGATATTGCTTTGAACAGCGCCTTGGCCTCCAAGGCCTTGACCTCCCCTCCCAACGATCTCTCCAGCGAAGGCCGTGTCCTGATTCAGGATCTCCGCAATGTCATTGAGCAGGCCAAGATCCTCTTGCTCTCCAAGAATGAAGGCGAGCTGTTGCAGGACTTCATCTGGCAAGCCCAGCAGATCAATGCCGGCGAGGTCAAGGGTCCTAATGCCCCCATCAACAAGGAGGCTGGCCAGCAGGATGCCAACAAGACACTCGAGGGTCTCAAGACCTTGGGAACCCTGCTGATCACCAATGGGGAGTTCCGCAAGATCCGTAAGTCATGCAGACACAGTGTCGGAAGCAAGATGAGAGATCCTAGACCGCTAATGACATACAGTGAGCGATGCCGTCACCCTCATCCGCGATATGGCTGCCGACTCTGCGCAGAAGGCTGCCAACGCGGTCCGCCCCCCCGAGGAGATGTTGTCCAAGATCGATGAGCCCGCGGAGCAGAACACCTGGCATGAGAAGCCCAACCTGTCCAAGGAGGACATCAAGCAGCGTCTCAGCAAGAAGAAGAACGTGAGTGTCAACAACTAAGCAAAGGTGCTCGCAAAGCCTCTGCTAACCTATTGTTTAGAGCACTGAACCTCTGGACACTGCGACTACCAGCCCCAACAATGCTGCCATGCCAGCTACTACCAACACGGCGCCCAACGCTACCACCATGCCTGCTAACGCCGATGCTCAGCCGTCCTCCGAGACTGATGCCAACTCCATGACCCCGTCTGAGCAGAGCTTGCGCAAGAAGTACGGCCAGCAGACCCGCGCCTATCTGTCTGAGAAGGTGCCCAAGGAGCGCCGCGAGCAAGTTATCTGGCGCTTGAAGAAGATGATCATCGAAATTCAGGGCCACGCCGACTGTAAGAGCGCACCCCTTTTCCCTGCCACGACCCTAGCTCATCTCAACTAATACTCTACAATAGACCAGCAAGCCATTGAGACTCTGCTGTCCATGGCCGAAAAGTACGCCGGACACACCAAGAATGTCTCCTCGCAGAGCGGCAGCGCTGTTCGCAGCGTCCGATCCAACGATCGTGTGCAGTCCGTGGAGCATGACCTCCGTACTTTGATCGAGCGATTCGCCAACAACACTTCCCTGGCCGATTTCTTCGACTCTCTCGACAACATCTATCGCGATGCCGACTCCGATCCGGAGCTCCGTGGCTGGTTCTCCAACATCAACACTTACATCCGCAAGTGCTTGCGCGAGCAGGGCTTCATTATGCAGGATGAGGCCACTCGCCAGTGGAATGAACTCTACGACAAGGGTCGCTACTTGCTCCGTGAGCGCTACCGCACCCACACTGATCGGATCGTCGATGAGTCCAAGTTCATGGCCGATCAGTTCGACAAGGATCCCCGTAACAAGGCCTTGGCGGACGCCGTCCAGAAGCTCTTCCATGACCTGGGCCGTGACTCCGGTGGCAAGATCGTCTTCAAGAAGCATCTGCTCAAGGATATCCGTGACGTGATCATTCCCGGTGTCATCGAGAATGTCCGTTACATTCCCATTCCTCGCATTGAGGTTTCAGACCCCACTGCGGACGTCGTCGTGGAGAACCTCACCATTGAGAGTGACAACCTCATGCCCAATGTGCTCGAATTCGGCAGCGACAACTACTTCCGCTGGGGTCGCAAGAAGATCAGCAACAAGCGTGACAACAAGATCATGATTGCCGCTTCCGGCATCCAGGCTGATCTCCGCGATGTCAGCTACTACATCAAGAAGAAGGAGGGCTTCCCGTCGATCACCGACACCGGTATCATGGACATCTTCTTGGGAGGCGAGGGCTTCGGCTTCAAGATTGCCGCCTCCACCGCCGACAAGAAGGACAAGGAGCACTTTGTCAAGCTCGACAGTGTTTCTATCAACATCAAGAACATGGACATCAAGCTCAAGAAGTCCAAGCACAAGCTGCTGTTCGCTGCTTTCAAGCCTTTGCTCTTCCGTGTTGTCCGTCCCGCCTTGGAGAAGGTCCTGGAGGCTCAGATCCGCAAGGCCTTCACCGATGCTGACGCCTATGCCCGCAACATTCACGATGAGGCTCGCCGTGCCCAGGAGGCCGCCCGTGAGGATCCCGAGAACGCGCCCACCATCTTCTCTCGCTACGCCGATGCCATGCGCTCTCGCGCTCAGTCCAAGGCCGATCAGGCTAAGGCTGTGGCTGACCGTGCCAGCCGCACCAAGGTCCAGACCGTCATGACGCTGCACGACTCTATGTTCCCCGACATCAAGCTGCCCGGCGGCATCTCCAACAAGACCACCGAGTACGTTGAGCTGGCTGGTAAGGGGGAGAAGTGGGAGTCGCCCATCTTCAGTATCGGCAACGCCGCTGAGTCTCGCGACATCCCCAGCGCCGGCCCCGTCACTCGCAAGCCGCACACCACCGCTGCGGACCGTGTTGGTAATGCCGGCCACGGAACCACCCTGGCTGGTACCAGTGACCACTACACCAACGGCAACACTGCCGTCAATGGCAACGCTGCCTTGAATGGCAACGGCGCTCTTGGTGGTGTCAACGGCCACTCCAAGGTTGATGGATACCCCGCTCATGGCTTCTCTGACGAGGTGGATCAGGCCTTTGTCAACGGCAAGACCACCGGCCTCGGCGGGAATGGAGCTCCCAACACCATGATGGGTGCCAACCAGCCCGGCCTCGCCACCAACACGCAGACTGTGCCTGCCCCAGCTACTGCTTTCTAAGCCGACAGCCATTTGTCTTCGGCCGCGGACCTCTCCGCATCCTGTCAACCAAGATGGGGGCACTGTATATCACGTACACATATCCTCTTGATGATCCGCAGTTTGACCTGTGAGAGTGTATGATGATTTTTATTCTTTTGATTGCTAAGACTTTTATGTGTTTGTGCGGTGTTGATCACTTTACCGATGATTTCCCCTCATGCGGACGCTTGTATTATGTTTTCCGGGAATATCTCCCTTGCTCAGTGCCTGGGTTCTTAGTAGGTAGCTTAATGAATACACACTGCCACCGCTATTGATCATTTACGCTTGTTTTGCCTTGGAAGTAGTCGTCTCAAGTAAGGTCAGTTTCGATGTTCGATTTCACCTTCCAGCCTTTTCTCTTTGTTCTACACATGGCACTCGCGAATTACCAAGTTCATTAAAACTATTCGAGCGGCAGATGGAACTGTGATCTTGGGTAGGTACAGTAAACCCAGTCCATGGAGATGGGCAAATAAGTCCACTACATATACCGAGCTTGGACCAACACTCATGGATCTAATACGGGGCGAATGCTTCTGGCGAATGCATTTTGTATGGGTTGATCAAGTCAACGTTAACCTATCTTGGTGTTACAGACACAGGTTCAGCTCATTGCTGTTTCCAAGTTTCCGAGAACATTCTGGAAAAGAGTCCTGTTGGCGTACCGAGCTCTTTCAATCTCACAGTGAGCGAGTGCGGTTGCGACGGTACACCACCGGTCAGCCTAGAATGATGCGTTCTCCTTTTGGTGTTTAAACCTCCCTATGTGCTTTCAAGACAAGTCACTGGAAATGCCACAAGTGCCATTGAGAGCGTTGTCGCGTGTCGATGCAGTGTGGTAAAAGTGGGAAGCTCAACCCAGTCGGGTGACTTGACTTGGTTCTCATCTGCTCGCCCGACTGATAACGGGTGGCCCTAAATTTAGCAGCCGGTCTATCGATCCCAAAGACTGGAAGAGGGATTCCACTTCCGCCCTGTGTGAATCAATTGCACTCCGCCAACATCGACTACGCAGTGGGACCTTTTTCCTCCCGTGATTAGACGGCCCAGTCATTTCAGCCTCGACTCGACTCGAGCAAGTAGTTGGTAGTCTTCGCTTGCATTCTTACTCATCTGGCATGCTGCGCGAGTGCTGAACGGAGTGAAAACCCCCAATCAAACAGCACGCCTGACTGGGCTCCACTCACAGCACGATGGTATGTGACGTTGACTGCTTGTTGTGAGAGGATCTCCGTCGCTCGAGCCCACTGCGCTGTCCAGAAATTGTTCGCCATGGATCTCCACGCCGCATGAGCACTTGGGAAAATCCAGCGTCACTCATCATTCGACCGTCGATCGGAACCCCCGGGACCTAGACGGTCATCATCATCATAATAATCATGCCGCCGTCTACAGTCTTCTCCTACTGGCGCAGGGATCATCGGCGTTCGACCGCGCCCGTGCCGCCATCAGTGGGATCCAAAAGTGCGACGGCCAGCCCGATCAGCCCTCCGCAACTTGCTGAGAGCTATGAGACCTCTGTCTCCAAGGAGCTCCCTGGCGACTCGCACGGCTCGGTTACAGATGGGTCGATCCACCACGGTCACCCTCACGAAAGACTCACATCCAAGTCCACGACTCTTCAAGATTCAGTCGCGGCCTACTCATCTTTCACGCCTAGCCTGGCTCGCCACACCCCTCCTTCGACCGACAGTGACCGGACACCTGGGGAATCGGAGCTCGTCCAGTCAATTCCAAAGTCGCAATCACAGACTACTTCGCCACTGCCAGTTCCTGACGCACGTCTCGAGCATGGTGAAACCGAGTCCAACTCCAAACCCAACTCGCCCTTTCGCATGTCTCTTGCTAAAGGGCTACGGAATTTGCAAGTCTCACCCGCCGAGATGCATCGACGGTCGCCGAGCGCTGGACAATCTCCGTTCCGCCGCAGGATGTCCCCCGAGGAACCGTCAATAGAGAGGTCGATGGGAACTCACCAGAAAGACGCAAAGACGGAGCCTACACCTGCGATAGCAACGATCCGGCGGGGTGGTAATAATGGTGGTGGTGGTGGTGTTGGTGGTGGTGGCGCGGGAACCGATCGAGAGGGATCAATGGAACAACCTAATCACAAGTCCGGCAAAGCAATGCTTCACCTATTGAACCCCATGGCGCTCCTGGCACGCCGACGCTCTGCCCAATTGAGTAGTTCTCGCGTGGAAGATACGAAAATCAGTACGCCAGACTCAATACCGGCTATACCAGACGACTACGATCCGCGAATCCGTGGGAAAATCGTTCACGATTTTTCGGCTCCGCGCCCTCGTCGCAATGTGTCCTGGAGCTCCGCGCTGGTAGCCGATGGAGGTCATGGCTCCCGCAGCTCAGAGGACCGTCGCTGGAACGACCAGGTCCCGAGCACCAACCATGATCATTCGCCTGCTTTCAAAGAACACTTTGAAGACGAGACAGCTGTGCCTCAGGTCGAGAACTCGGGATACCTTCACTCGACTTTGATGACCAATGCCTCACAAACAAGTGACGGTGACATGTCGTTACCAGTCTTTGCGCGTAAGCTACCTTCTGAAGTACCCGAACATGAGCCCGAGCCCAAGCCCGAACCCAAATCCGAACCCGAAAAGCAAGAACCGTCTCCTTCGACAAGTATAGTCGAGGATAAGATAGATATCAGGCATACGAAAAAGTCTGTGAGAGTGGCTCCGCAGAACATCATCGCCCAACAACCAGATCATGATGCAATCCCGCTTGTTCCACAAGCCAACTTTGGCCTGCCTCGTCATCTGAAAAGCAATGCTTCTCGATTCAGCTTTGACATGGGCGGTGTTGAGTCCTCCACTCAAGAGCGTTTGCTCGAGGAGAAACACAAGGAAAAAGAAGCGCGGCGAAAGATCGAAGATGGATATTTCGATGATTTCGACGACGATTTCGATAACGATATGATCGATGACTTTGAGGGGCTAGAAGAAAAGATACCGGGCGTCAATGCTGACGCTGATGATGAGGACTACCTCGATCCCTCAATGATCAAATCATGGGCTGTTCCGGGACTCTCCCCTGTGATTGCGAGTCCAATCGTGCCAGCTCCGCCTACACTCCATGAGAGCCAAACGGAGGATACCTTTGACGAGTTGGATGGTGTCTCCCCAGGAATGGAGGAGTCCGGGCCTGCTCAGCATGATAGGGGTGTAAGCAACGGACTACAGGCTACCCAGCCACCAATTGCGCCTCTGGTTGTTGAGACCGCCAAACATGACGCGCAGGACCTCCCTGCTACATACAGCCACCATCTCGAATCAATTGACGACGACGAAGATGACGATCTGTACTTCGATGATGGAGAGTTCGGGGACCTGAGTCTGGGAGAGCAAGAACATGGCTTCGATGAGTCTGTTTTTGATGATGAAACTAGCCATCTCTATGCGAGAAAGTCGGTTATGCCACCAACTGAGCCACAGCAACGAGATCCGGCCAGTACAGCAATTGATCACAAGAATCTTGCGGATCAACTTCTTCATGAAGAGAGCACGAGCGAGGGTCTGAAACATATGAACAGCGTGGTTGGCGCAGCTGATTCTATCAAGCGTGGTCCGTTGGGTGAGCTCATTCCCAATATGGGCCCTCTCCGCACGCACGGGGGCGTACTCACCGAGCAAAATTTGGAAGTGCTTCACAATGCCCTGGCATTTGCCGCAAGTGAGGCGGCGTCTCGTGGGCGATATGAACACGCTTCTAGTACGAGCGAGCATTCAGCGGCACAAGAAAGCATCTCACAGGCATCGCACACGGCCGAATCTCAGCCGGGACTTGTGTCGGACGACAGCCGTCTTAGTCAAGGCGCAGACATGGCCAGCTTTGATGACTTCCTGGACGATAGAATCTACGACGATTACGACGACGACTACTACGACGACCCCATCGTGGCGGCTGCCAACGCCGAAGCTCTTGAAAATGACGACGAGGGCTTTTACGGGCAGGAATTCGGTTTCTACGCCCAAGCGCATGGCGCCGATGGCGTCGAGATGACCAATGGCGGATACTTTGGGCCCCGTGGCGTCGAAGGTCTCACGCGCCGCCACAGCAGTCGCGGTAAATTCCAGGAGCCCAGTCTGACTCCCATTACCGAGCGCAGTGAATGGAGCACTCGCAATTCGATCATTTCAGTGAAGGCGCACGGCGCGGCCCATTCCAATCCTTCCATGCCCAGTCCCGGCCTGGCTCAGTTGGTGGATCTCAATACTCTGGACGATGACATGTCGCTCAGCGCCCTGATGAAGCTCCGTCGCGGAGCTTGGGGTGGCAGCAACGGCAGTCTCCGCAGCGGTGCTGCTAGTCCTCAGCCACATACATTACCTTCGTCTGCACGTGGTAGCTTCAATGGTACGACCGAGGCCAGTCCGTCTGAGATTCCATCTTTTGCAGACGAAAGTCCAGCCGTGGCTGGACCGAGTCGTGACGAGAGCCACGAGACAGACAGTCGGCACTCCTCGTAAAGGAGGCTGCTTTTTGACCGATGCTACTACTTTTATCAAGAAAGATGCATGTCCAAAGGGCAAGACTCCCTCTTTCTTTTCTATTTCTTCGATCCATCTGGTCCCTTGACCATTATGATACCCTTCCTTTGATTTGGGATTTTGACACATTGAAAATGATGTACCTGCTATATGTGTATTCTATTGCAAGCGTTTGGTCCTTTTTTTTTGCATCTCATGACTTTGAGCTTTCCAGACCGGGTTACAAGGGTTGTATAGTAGCTTTCTCATGTGTTGGCCGATTGTTTATTTTTCTTGTTGATCAATTTCCTCCTAGATTTACAGAAAGTCTGTGAATATACGTGGCTACTCATTCCACCGGTCTCTCTAGTTTCTCTCCTTGGATATTGGCTGTTCTGAATGTGCTCTTTCATTTATTTCCCCGCTGGGATAGGTTCTACCGGTTTGCGGGAGTTACCAGGAAAGGTTTGTCAAAATTGATAAGGCACAGGCGACTGCGGGAGTATACATTCATGATGCCGTGATGATAAGTAGACTGGATCGAGGCAAGTGAGGCAATTGAACAACCTTACGGCTCAATTTCGATGTCCCGTTGTCGCTTGGAAGTGAGGCGTTGCATGGTGTAGTTTGACTTGGTCCAGGAACCAGGGACGGAAATACAATGAAAGCACTACCAGTGCAGAGTGCAGACTGCAGAGAGACACAAGTAAAGGTTACGCTCGGGCTGTAGGGTCTAGGGAGTAGGGAGTAGGGCATCTAAGAATAGTATCTGCGAATGACCACCTGCAAAGTCATTATTCGAGGAAGTAGGTAGTCACTTAGGTCGTCCCTGATTCGGGTTGGTAGCCCGTAGCCAGAGAAATAGTGCATCTATCAAGATGGGGACAGTCCCGTAGATGTTGTTCATCGATCTGAACTTCTGAAGTATGTGGCTCCGAAAACGACCTTTAATCGCCGATTATCGGACGGCAGTCGGGACGTCTCGACTGTTTGTGTTGTTTAGTGGCAAGAAGGAGCCTAGGAGCCTGACGGCAACGAGCAAACGAAAAACGATTCAACCAATATCCATTCCGTGTAACTTATACGTTCGCACTTTGTAGAGTAAATACATCAGAAACGGTAGGGAGGTGATTCTCGCCCTGCGCCGGCGGACGAGCTCGCTATTTGAAGCGTCCACATTGGCACATACTATTATTGACCTGCATAAATACTCTCTTCCAAAGATAAGAAGCCAGAGATGCCCAAGTCGAGCACAGTAATAGGGGGGAAAAAGCCACCAGACTCCAGAGACCTCATCCGTAAATTCTCACGCCTACTGGGCGGGCGCTCCAAAAAATCAGCAGCTTTGAGAAAAAGGCATAGACCTAGACCGTGCCAGTATGGGAAATCGATGCCGTAATGGAAGAGCTCTGCCGACCGACTGGGCCGAAATCACCCGCGTTGCGCCGAAATGCTTAGCCGGCGGCGTTCTTGTCTGGGTCAACGAGCCGAAATGGTGAAGCTGGCGGACAGCAGAGAAGTCGAAGAGAACTGTTAGCTACATATTGACGACAGATGAAGTACAGTGTCGAATCTGTCGATCAGCTGGACTAGAAGTTGACTGTCACTGCAGGATGGGCGTTGCATAACAGTCATGTCAGGTGGACCGGTCAGCAGGCATGAATCTATATCAACAGCTGGGAATTTCTAGGATCTACTATTAATGGATGATCGGCGACATAGGAGGTACCTATACAAGGGTCTCGATCGGTACATGGCATGCTCCTCCATTGAATTTATTTCCCCCCCGTAGAAAACGTACCCAGTATAGACTATAGACTCCAGCAGAGATATCTGAGACTGAGAGAGTGTTCAGTCTTGATCCAGAGTTCAGGAGTTTTTCTGCCGTCCATTCTGTGTTGTTTCAGTATCATTGCTTAGAATCATAGAATGAAGTAGCGAATCCCGGCCCAGGAGTGTTGAACGGCCGCTGCGGCATTACGTGTGCCCCAGGTTTCGTAGGGCATCAGAGACAGTTGTCATTGTAGTAGTCAGGCTGGAAAAGACCATCTCCCAGGCTCTTGCTAGCAACCTGTAACATAACAGCACCACCCAACAAGGCGACCGACTGGGAAGTTGGGAAGAGGTGGAGGTTGCCAAGGGCGGCGACTGCAGTGGTGAGTGGTACGGAGTTGCCGCCAGTTGCAGGCCTGAAGTTGAACTCTCCTCAACGTGGGTGTGGGTGGCCTGGATGCCTGATGGCCCTGGCACTCCGTCACTGCCGCTGCAGGCTCAGCTTGCCAGGATTCTGTTTCTTGCCCTTTTTACCCTCTCCACTCCTCCCCATCTGTCCCGTTCAACCCTTCTCCCTTCCCTTCAGTGGATTTGTTTCTTTTGTTTAGCAGTTTCTCTGCTCTCTGATGAGTCCCGTTTCCAAACAGGTGCTACGGCAATTCTAGTCGACACCTGTCTCTCCGCGCGACCCGTGTCTCTTGTGCAAAGAAAAACAACCCAGTACGTACGGAACCGTGCCTTTTTCTCCGTCTTCCCGGCACCCTCGGCAAAGATAGAACAAACCTCTTCTCGCAACCGCGAAGAGATGCCGAAAACAGGAGATAGCTTCCAGAAAAAAAGCTAACACATGCCGGAGCCTAGCTGATCTCTCTTGAGTTTCACTGTCCTATCCACCGCCTTCCATTCATCTTAATACACGTCGGACCAAGTACCCAAAAATCCCGCAATGTTCAGGAATACCGCCCTCAAGGCCACCCACAGCAATGTGCTGCGTGGTGCAGCCACGGCTACTTCTCGTCGGGCCTTCGGCCTGGCCTCCACTGCTCGCAGTGCCTCAAAGACGTCATTCGGTCTGACCAGTCGCCGTCCCCTCGCCGTTGTCGACCGTGCCTTCAAGGGCGCTCGCCTTTATGCTTCATCTGCGGAGGGCAATGCTCCTGGAGTGGTAAGCAATATATGACTCTCTGTCTCGCGCAAGCGATGTCAGCCATCACACATGATCATACTGCGCGAGACATCGCATCGATCGATCCTGAAAAAGAGACGACCAGCCGACTAACGCGACGGCGCGAAACTTTTTTGTTTGCCTCCCTTGTGAATTAGGACCCCAATGATTCGTTCCTCCAGGGCAGCACTGCAAACTACGTGGATGAGATGTATCTCGCCTGGAAGCGGGATCCCTCCAGCGTCCACATCTCGTGGCAAACCTACTTCAAGAACATGGAGGAGGGTCACATGCCCATCTCCCAGGCCTTCACTCCTCCTCCCACCCTGGTCCCCACCCCTACCGGTGGTGTCCCCCAGGACATGCCCGGCACTGGCCTCGGCGCTGGCACCGACGTGACCAACCACTTGAAGGTGCAGCTGCTCTGCCGCGCCTACCAGGCTCGTGGCCACCACAAGGCCAAGATTGATCCTCTCGGCATCCGCAGCGACGCCGAGACCTTTGGTTACAGCAAGCCCAAGGAGTTGGAACTCGACCATTACGGTTTCACTGAGCGCGACCTCGACCAGGAATTCGCTCTCGGACCCGGTATCCTGCCCCGTTTCATAACCGAGACCCGCAAAAAGATGACCCTCCGCGAGATCATCGACGCCTGCGAGAAGATCTACTGTGGCTCCTACGGTGTCGAATACATCCACATTCCCGACCGCAAGCCCTGCGAGTGGATTCGTGACCGATTCGAGGTTCCCCAGCCTTACAACTACTCCGTCGATGACAAGCGCCGCATCCTGGACCGTCTGATCTGGTCTTCCAGCTTCGAGTCTTTCCTGGCCACCAAGTTCCCCAACGACAAGCGTTTCGGTCTGGAGGGCTGTGAGACTCTCGTTCCCGGTATGAAGGCCCTGATCGACCGTAGCGTCGACTACGGTATCAAGGATATTGTCATTGGTATGCCTCACCGTGGTCGTCTCAACGTTCTCTCCAACGTGGTGCGCAAGCCCAACGAGTCCATCTTCAGTGAATTTGCCGGCTCTACTGAGCCCTCCGATGAGGGCTCTGGTGACGTCAAGTACCACTTGGGTATGAACTTTGAGCGTCCCACTCCCTCCGGCAAGCGCGTCCAGCTCTCGCTGGTCGCCAATCCCTCCCACTTGGAGGCCGAAGACCCCGTTGTGCTGGGTAAGACCCGCGCCATCCAGCACTACAACAACGACGAGACCAAGTTCGACAGCGCCATGGGTGTTTTGCTGCACGGTGACGCTGCTTTCGCGGCCCAGGGTGTTGTTTACGAGACCATGGGCTTCCACTCTCTCCCCGCCTACTCCACTGGCGGTACCATCCACATCGTGGTGAACAACCAGATTGGTTTCACCACCGACCCCCGCTTTGCCCGCTCGACCCCCTACTGCTCGGACATTGCCAAGTCCATTGACGCCCCCGTCTTCCACGTCAACGCGGACGACGTTGAGGCCGTCAACTACGTGTGCCAGGTCGCTGCCGACTGGCGTGCGGAGTTCAAGTCGGACGTTGTCGTTGATATTGTCTGCTACCGTAAGCAGGGTCACAACGAGACCGATCAGCCCTCTTTCACCCAGCCCTTGATGTACAAGCGCATTGCCTCCCAGAAGGCTCAGCTTGACAAGTACGTCGAGAAACTGATCAACGAGGGTACCTTCACCAAGGAGGACATCGATGAGCACAAGAAGTGGGTCTGGGGCATGCTGAACGACAGCTTCGATCGCAGCAAGGACTACCAGCCCACTGGCCGTGAGTGGCTGACTTCGGCTTGGAATGGATTCAAGACCCCCAAGGAGCTCGCTAACGAAGTCCTTCCTCACCTCGACACCGCTGTCGAGGCCAAGTCCCTGCAGCATATCGCCGACAAGGTCAGCGGCAGCAGCATGCCTGAGGGCTTCACCCTTCACCGTAACCTGAAGCGTATTCTTGCCAACCGTAAGAAGAGCGTCGAGGAGGGCAAGAACATTGACTGGGCGACTGCTGAGGCTCTTGCTTTCGGTTCGCTCGTTGATGAGGGATACCACGTCCGCATTTCCGGACAGGATGTTGAGCGTGGTACCTTCTCCCAGCGTCACGCTGTCCTTCATGACCAGGAGACCGAGGCTACCTACACTCCTCTTCAAGACATTGGTGAGAAGCAGGGTAGCTTTGTCATCTCCAACTCCTCCCTGAGCGAGTTCGGCGCGTAAGTACATTCCCTGCAAGTCTTTCTTTGATCGCCGCGCATTGCTAATATCATGACTCTTTCCACCTTCTTACAGTCTTGGTTTCGAATATGGCTACTCACTCACCTCCCCGGAGGCCCTCGTCATGTGGGAGGCTCAGTTCGGTGACTTCGCCAACAACGCCCAATGTATCATCGATCAGTTCATTGCTGCCGGTGAATCCAAGTGGCTGCAGCGTTCTGGTCTGGTTGTCTCCTTGCCGCACGGTTATGATGGCCAGGGTCCTGAGCACTCTTCCGGCCGTATGGAGCGCTGGCTGCAGCTTTGCAATGAGGAGCCTCGCGTCTTCCCATCCGCCGACAAGCTGGACCGCCAGCACCAGGACTGCAACATGCAGATTGTCTGCATGACCGAGCCTTCCAACATCTTCCACGTCCTTCGTCGCCAGATGCACCGCCAGTTCCGAAAGCGTAAGTCTTGTTCCAGGCAACCTGCCACCCGTTTTGAGCCTGTTTTCGCTGACCTTGGAATTCTATCCCCACAGCCCTTGTTATCTTTTTCTCCAAGTCGCTCCTGCGTCACCCCATTGCCCGCTCTGACATTGAGGCCTTCACTGGTGATTCTCACTTCAAGTGGATCATCCCCGACACTGCCCACAAGACCGAGGCCATCGACGCCCCTGAGAAGATCGAGCGTGTGATCATGTGCTCTGGTCAGGTGTACGCTGCCCTTGTCAAGCACCGTGAGGCCAACGGTATTCGCAACACTGCCATCACTCGTGTTGAGCAGCTGCACCCCTTCCCTTGGGATCAGCTCAAGGAGAACCTCGACAGCTACCCCAACGCCAAGGACATTGTCTGGTGCCAAGAGGAGCCTTTGAACGCCGGTGCCTGGTCTTTCGTCCAGCCCCGTATCGAGACCATGCTCAACTCCACCGAGCATCACAACCGTCGCCACGTTCTCTACGCTGGTCGTGCTCCTAGCGCCTCCGTGGCCACCGGTCTCAAGGCCGTCCACTTGAAGGAGGAGCAGGAGTTCCTGGAGGATGCCTTCTCCATTCACCAGGACCGCCTCAAGGGCGAGTAGATGTGACTTGTCATATTTCACTGAATCGGGGAGTCACCCGCATTTGAATACTTGATTGGGTTGCTTTCCTATGTTCATGGGTTTTGCCGGAAGCTAGCGTCCGATTTCCTCTGCTTTTTCCCTCCAATTTTCTTTATGTGATTACTCTGTGTACTACAACTTGTTCATCATCACTTTCATGACCTTGATTTTTTCGTCTTGTCCTGGTATATACGACCTGTCAGTCCCGTTGCGCTGGACGTGGTTTGGTTGATGCGCTAGAGATTTTGTCTTGTAAAATACAAATTCCATTGACAGTTGCATTGTGAGAGACATCCTTTTCGACCTGCAATCTAACGGTCCTTATTCGTAACATTGAAGTTCGAACATGCTGTCCTCAAATTTAAGGTTGCCTTGCAGACCCCTGCTCATAGTTCGTCCGCAATGCACGAACTAGGTAATCCGGTCTGGTCTGGAATGCATGCGAAGACAGGCAATTCTCCCGAAGCTTGTTTTAGGCCCACGTTCTAGGTATCGCTATGTCCATAAAATCACGGAAAACTACCCTCGGTATTATCAGGGTCTCCAAACAAAATCCCACTCAAGCTAGCAATTGGTACAATGGTGAATGTCTGGGCTATCCAATGTAAGTCTTGAATTTCAAGTGTGGTAGATCGAACATGTAAAATGCGCGGTCGCTACTGTACAAAAAGGTGGCTGACGTCATGAAACGCTGGCCCGGCAGCCAACTTAGTAGCAAAGATCAGTCGTGCGTGGTTGTCTCGGCCGCCTCATATTTCAGGCGATACCTCTCACCTGATCCCGTGGGCTCTTCTCCGCACGCAAACTTTCCCGCATACTCATCACGTCTTCATGTGTTGAACATCTGCCCTTGAGAGCTTACGTTGGACGAATTATGTGCGCCTTGTTGATTATATCCCAGTGATATGCTAGCGATCAGCATTGGATTACCTAACCTTCCATCTGGTACGACCTAACCATCATCAGTGCTCGCTGCTTAGTCGTCGTTCTCAATCGCAGTCCGTTTTCCCGCCCTCCTCTCTTGCACACCATGTCGGCCGTGTCGTCAACTGCCCCAAACTCGCAACAGGGTCAAGGCACCCGTCAGTCCACCAGACAGACGCGCACAAATCCATCTCGGACGTCCAAAACGGTTGGTCGGTCTTCGTTTGGTTTGGGTCGTGGACAAGCTGCAGAAGTTCCCTCGGCCACCCCTGTTCCGCATGGCTTCTACCCTGCGCTTACACACTTCACGGACGCGATCACTGCTCTACCACGCGAATTCCGCAGACACAATTCACTGTTGAAGGAGGTTGACGCCAAGGCGTGGGCGCTCGAAGAAAACCTACTTCAGCTCCTGCAGGTTGCTTCTGAGTCGCAACCTGTGCCGCACCCGGCCCACCCCGCTCCGATTGTTGCAGGCGTTGTACGCGAGGATGTCTTGCCCAAGGTGAGTACCGGAGCCTCCTCGCCAGTTCTTGCTGTACTCTAATCGTTCAAACTGATTTTTGACTTACCTCGCTCTCTGTTTCTCAGGACTTCGCCCAGCCTCCAGAGTCGCCTGACAGTAAGAATCGTCGGCTCCTCTTCGATCGTGTACGGCAAAGTCTGACCGATCTGATGATGACCGCCGACGAGAAAAACCATGTGATTTCGAATGCGAACGAGGAATTGGATCGCCAGGTCATCCGCTTGGATACCGTTTTCCCTTACATCGCAGGCGAGATCAGCGACGAGGCTCGCTTGGGCAGTCTTACGCACTGGGCATACTCTAATAAGAGCGCAGCGAAGGCTGCGACGAATGAACGTCCACGTCGTGAGGCTGTGTCTCAGCGACAAGATTTATCACACGTACTCCACGAGGCAGAAGCTGCGAGTCGAAGCGAGGCGCGGCGGGAAGCTGTTAGGGCTCGCGCTCGAAGACCGAATGCCGATGCCGATTACGAGGAGGGTCGTGCGCCCCGCAAGACAAATGCAGGAAAAGTTCGTGGAGAAAATGCGACGGGGGAGACTGCTGCGCCCAAGCGACGCAAGGTCGAACGGCCTGCGCCTACAGAGGGAAATGCGCCCATGGAGCGCTCAGCCAGTAACGCCGGTGGGCAGCGCGGGGCCAATAAGGAAGGTGGTGAAAAGAAGAGGTCTCGCGCTCCGAATCCGAACGCAACTACGGCTCGCAAGAAGTATGTTTTCTGATTCCTTCCCATGCGTCACAAATCCTCTTGAATCTCATGTTGCAGTCGGCTAAATTGTGACATGTATAGGACCGCTGTTACCTCGAACGCCGGCTCACCTGTTTTGGCTCCCTCGCCTCTCATCGGTACTTTCAACAACCCGGCACGTAGTGCTGCTAGCCCCGGACCTAACACCACACGCCCTCAATCGTCGAGAGCCCAGCAGACGGGTACTCAAACAAACAGCTCTCGACAGCGACCAACTTCATCTGCTTCCACTCGCGTTAATCAATCCAACTCTAGTAAGTCCCGACAAATGTCACTCCAAATGCTTTATCTTGTCCAGCGCGGCTGACCAAATACTGCTTCAGCCAAACCTACGGAGTCGCGATCTACTGCTGCCCGTGAGCTTGTTAAAAATGAACCTGCAACCGTCGAATCACGAGCTTCCGAGAACGAGTCCGCAGCTCGGCCGAATACCTCGGCCACTAGCAAACGCGAAGAAGATCGGCCCACGGAGGTCATCGAGCCGCAACCCACAAAGACGCCTTCGACCGCCACGGCGACAGCAGCAGCGACGACAACGACAACGACGACAACGACAGCGACAGCAACCACAACAAGCAAGGGCCGGAGTTCCAAGACCTCCACTCCTCTCCTTTCCACGATTGCCGAGCCTACTTCATCTCGCTCAAGACCCAGCCGAGGACAGGATCCCGCGCCTAAGCGCACGGCCAAGAAACCTCCCGTGCAGCCCGTCATTCCGTCTGACGACGAATCCTTGCAAGAGGGAGATGACGAAGACGAAGAACAAGAGCCAAGATACTGCTACTGCAACGAGGTCAGCTTTGGCGAAATGGTGGCCTGTGACAACGATAATTGTCCACGGGAGTGGTTCCACTTGTCATGTGTTGGAATGACCAAACCCCCTGGAAAGAATGGTCAGTTCTCTCTCACCCAGACATTATCTTCCTCGTGTTCTCTGCGCGAGACTTGCCCCTTCTCGATGATACGAAGACTAACGCTCCCACAGTCAAATGGTATTGCACCGAGTGTAAAGAGAACATGCGACGAAGCCGCAACGGGCGATGAATTCGGCTGTTCTTTTGTAGCTTGAGAGTTGCTATAACGTGGAGAGACTTGAGAGTTTCAGGTTCTGAATTCAGATATCTGGTCTGCGTTGCTCAGGTCCGGTGCGAAACTAGTTGTACCTGAATCCATCGTTGGACGTCTAATGACCAGAATTTTCCGAGTCCCCGCTTGGCTGTTGGCACTAGTAAGACGTAGTAGCTGGGCCTAACACGGAAGGTAAATTCAAGGTAGTGTGATCAAAGCCTAGCTTTGGTCTTCACTGTTGTCTCTCATAGGGTCCGTTGACTTTGATGTGAATCAGTCTCATCTTGACAATCATCCCAATAGCGATGTAAACACATCAATAGAGCCCTTTTATTTCTCACACAGAGTGTCGCCAAGGCATGAACAACAATTGCCATTTCCCGCATCTCGAACCCCGAGATATCCATCTCCGCCTTGCTCTTTTTTCTCTCGCTCCCTTGTCCTTTTTTTTTGGTTTTTCTTGCGATCTTCTCTCCACGATGAATTTCAATCAAAACATCCGGTCTCTCCATGAAGTCACAACCGCTCCATACCATCTAAGCTCTCCTCCTCCGATCCCCACCAACATTATCCATCCCGGACGCCGACGCAGCAACCTCCCCCTCCAACCTCCTCCTCATATCCTCAAACCGCTCCGTCTCGCCACCTCCACCTGCACGTTCCCCGCTCCCACCCCCATCAGCTCCACCCCGAACGCGACGCTCCCTCTCTCCAACAATCCAGGCAGGAACCCGGAAGCCATGCGTCGCCGGCGAAAGGCCGGGCAGAAGTTCCGCGCGCCAGGCCAGTCCAATAAACCAGCCGATTGCGGAGGGGAGGAGCATGTGCGGGAACTGGGAGAGCGCGAGCTGTGCTGCGACGAGGTAGGTGGTTGTTTTATCGGAGAGGAGGATTGTTAGACTTGGGGACGGGGGTTTAGAGCTTGGTGTGCTGGTGCTGGTGCTGGTGCTGGTGTTTGCGCTTGGCGGTTGGGTTGTTGTGGAGCGGTGAGTGGGCGTTGATGTTGTGGTGGAGGTTGAGTCGGGTGATGAAGAGGAAGAGGAAGAGGTGCTGGTACCGATGCGAATGCGAAAGGTATGCGGAACGGTAGCGTAGTACTGTGCGAGCAAGGCGAAGATCATTGCCGTTGGCCCCGAGGGAAGATAGTTGAGCGCGTTGAGAGAGAGAGGACGCACAAATAGCGCCAGAAGAATGGGCGGAAGGAGTGTTGTATATGGTAATGTCGTCAAAATAAAGGTCTAAGAACACGAGAGAAACGCATCAACAAGTCGTGTTCAACCCCCATAGTCAGAAAGAGAGACAAGCAACCTCCTCTGGCCCACACAAAATGCGCCCTGCGAAACTTACCGCCATCTTCCTTTTCCCCCAAGCCCGCTCAATCACTCTGAGATGATACACAAGCATTGCCGCAAACAAAGCCTCCGTGGAATTCGTAAAGCCCGCGACATGCCAGGTCAGAGCGCGCCAGAATTGCGCATAGGGCCAAAAGTGCGGCGATACATGAATCGGCGCAAGGTATTTGATATCGAATATGGAGAGGGCAATTGACGAGCCGATGGTGTAGATGAGGAGACCTTTTGTGATTGGGGTGTTCGTGAACCCGGATGTGAGCATCGTGGATGACGCGCTCCGCGGGTTGACGAGTTGGCGGGGTTATTTGGTTGTATGAGCTTGCGATGAGATGGGGGAGGGAGAGACTGGGGAGTGTGTCGTGTTTTGATGAGGAGGGATGTTCGGATAAAAAGTAAGAGTGTGTCGTTCAGAGTATGACTTGAGAGTTGGAGAATCCGATTGAAGTGCCGAGACTGGACTGCTCAGTGGTTTGTGGAAAGGAAAGGAAATGTGCAGCAATGTTTGAAAGTGCTTAGGAAAGGTGGAAGCTCTCTGGACTCTGGAGTGGATAAGCTCGAGGCCAGATTGGCATCGGAATCCGGAAAATCCGGGGTACCTCGGCATGCCGATCAGGCAGTTTGGTGACTAGCTCTGCGAGATATTCTCCATGAAACTACTAGTATCCTGCTCTACGTGGCTGACAAACAAGACCCAGCAGGCTGTTTGATACGTCGACAACGCTGGCCCTCTTACACCCGATTCAATGGAAACATATAGACGCTCACAGCGAGCATGCAATTATTATATTGTACAAAGCGGAGCCTCAACTACACAACGAACATGTCTTCATCCATGAACGCGGATTGAGGTCTTGATGAAAGATCCAGTGTCATCTCAAGGCCGATATTCGTGAGGGAGAATATTCCTAAGTAGCTGGCGTGCTTGCTTCTCGAGCTACTTCCGCCTTTTCCGCTTCCAGGGCGCTTCTGTATCGATTGAGTGCAACCTCCAAGGCTCGAATAGTTGGACCCAGCAGCTGATGCACCACTTTCTCGCCACCTTCAATGTCGTCCAAATTTAATCGAGGCTTGCGCTTAGTCTTTTCGTAGTATTCGCGCGCCGCATGTTTTCTTCGATCTACCTCCACCTGCCGCTCGGCTTCGGCGTCATTGGCAACGGCTTTAATGCGCTCCATGGCGCGACTTAGAGACTCGGAAAGCGACTGCACTTCACCCGCGCGCTCGGGATTGCCAGAAAGAAAAGCGTGCCAGAATTGGTGAAGGAACTCGGTTGACGTCGCATGAGTCAATGTCAACCGGTCGTAAAGACCCGGCGATAGACCAAAGGTGTCGGAAGCGGCTTTTTCATTCATCTGTTCTCGCTGCTCGCGAACAGCACCCAGAATTTGAGCAAACGCGTCATGGAGGGCGGCGGACGAACCAACGGGTCGCTGACTGGCCGGTGCGTCCTCCATCTCCTCGTCTTCGTCACCGCCTGGGTCAACCAGCTTCTGAAGTGGAGCATTGCCTCCGAGGGGTAAGTTCTGTGCAATATCAGATCGAAGTGTTTGGAGCGCCTGCTCCGGATCCCGCTTGGCGAAAGCGCGAGCTTGCTCGTCCTCCTGGGTCTGGGAGAAAAATCGATTTTGATCGCGAATATTCAGAGTGACACGAGTCTGCTCTTCATCGCCCTGCAAATCCCGAAGTTGCATGCTCTGCCAGGTCTCCTCGTCTATCCCAATCGGCGCGGTCACATCTCCATCGGCCGGGGCAACATTGGACATGATCTTCTCGCTCAAGCTATTCAAAGTCCGAATGATGGGTACCTTGTCGGCACCCGAGGGCCGCATATCCATGTCCGGCCTGTTACCCTGGCGTTGACTATGGTGGACCTCATTTCCAGCCAAGTCCATAAAGTGTGGCACGTAAGCGCTGCGAGCAGAAGCCGTATTTTCTTCCCGAAGATACTTATCCAAGATCGCATCTGTCGCATCTGTCTCAGAGATACGCTCTCCACGCAGCTTCTTGAACAGTCGACTTTGGAAGAACCGGGACCAGAACTGCTGCTCGCTTAGTTTCGGAACATTCTCGTCGTACACTCGCTTGACGAGCGGGTGTTGTGAGAAGATCAGCGAGATCTGCTCCTTGCTGATGTTCAATCGGGTCACGTTCTCTTCGACGCGAGGCTTGAGGGATGAAAGCACGTTGTAAGAGCCGCGAGTCTGTGCGCGCTCAATCGCATGCGCTCGTAGAAGATGTAGTCGCGTCGACCAAAATTGTGACATGAACTGGGCAGAGGTCAAGCTGTCGGGCTTGGTCTGAATAGATTCCATGAACATTCGCTGCAGTGACGGGTCAGCCTTTAGCAAAGACTGCTGCAATTCGACATCCCCCTTCAGCTTGTTATCATCATCCCACGGGTTCTTCGATGAACTCGCCGAGGAGACGGCATTGGCAATCGCCATGGCAGCTGATAAGCCTCCGGCACCAACAGCACCCGGGGCAGGTGTTTGTGCTGGAGTGGTCGCTTTTCCTGCACTCATTCTCGCGCTCAATGCGTTCTTGATGGCGTCGGCCTGAGTGCGCGCTAGGTCTGGGCCGGCCGTGAACAGAAATACGTATTGGTCCGGCTCACTGGCAGGCGGTGCATTCGGAGCAAGGGCGAAGATTTTGAGCATCACTTTAGGATTTGTGGCGGGGGTTTGTTTTAAGTCTGGAGCAGGTTGCGCGATTAGTCGCATGATCATTGCCTCACGAGAGATTAGAGCAAAATCACAAGAGAGCTTTCAAACATACTGGTAATTCCAGAGACAGAAATATTGACACCCGGCTGCCCTGCAGCTGCCGGGGTCCAGGTAAGCGTCTGTTCATCTTGCGAAAGAGCGAGAGTGCCATCCTTCTTCTTGTACGATGCAGCTCCACTCGGTGAGGCCATCCTCGCGAGTCTCTACAGCTTCCACTGTCCTGAGCAGTGCAACAATGAAACCACCCATCGAGATCAAAGACGAGTCTCGAGAGTAAGGCTCCAATGAAGCAGGTGAGAAGACCTCGTGTTCAAGAGGGTCAAGACTGGGAACTCAGCATGAAATTACCGTTCAGAGCCGCAGTGCTTGGATCTAATCATCACGTGATGACATCATCGGCCCTTATCGAAGGTTAGGTACCTTAGTAGGTAGTTGGTACTGTAGAATGTAGATGCCCCGTAGTCGTAGTTGTACTGGTAGTTACTCGAAAGTAAAAGACTTTGTCAATACAAGTAAGAAGCTACGCGACTTTAGCCTACACTTGACAAGGGCCATTAATCATGCGATCAATGCATATCCGGTTCAAATAGCGTTACAACAACATTCCAGTGTTCTACAAGAAGCGAATATTAGGATTTCAAGAATTTTCATTGAGTAGAGTGATGCACAGAACGCCTGTGATAGTATGTGACATGTGACAAATTGGGAGCCACGATGAGCAATAGATGGATGAACCAGCGCTGAAGTTGTCTCTGATGCTTTACAATTCCATGGAAGAAGACAACGCAGATGAAGAGCACAAATCCAAGTACGAAACCAAGAGCTAGAATGCTGAATTTTGAAAGCCATGTTGCGCGCCGCCATGCATCGAACTCCATGGATATCGTCATTCAAGTCGTCAAAAAGCAAGCAAAGAAAATGCCATCCCTCTGGAAAAAAAAAAGGGAAACCGACCAAGCATGCAATGACCGAAGAGCTGAAGATTGATCAAGTGAAAAGAGAAAAGAGGAGCAGAAATCAGCAAGGGTATTGATGCCGCAAACAGACCAAAGGCAAAAAGAAACGTGGAGGACGCGGCGAAAAAGGAGAATGAGTAATAGTTCTTCGCTCCGGCTCAACGCGGAAGGCAAAGATAGAGAAGGTGAACGGCAGTCTCGAGAACAGATCATTTCTTGAACATGTAGTGGCCGTAGAGTCCACCCACGTCACCGACGGCCATGGGAATCTTGCGCATACCCCACCAGCGAGCGCCCATTTTCCAGGAGCGCGAGCCATCATCGACGGGTTCATTGGGAAGGGATGCCGGGTCACGAACGTACCATCCGCGGCGGCCAAGGTCACGGACAGTCCAGCCAACCGAGACACGCTGTGTCTTGGCTCGTTCACGCAACGGGGTAATGATTTTGTCACTGAACTCAATCACCTGCAAGGGGTAGCTGTGCTCCGAGAGCAACATGCATGTGCTGGTGTTGAAGATGGTGGCGATGGTCATCTGTGGCACCTTTGCGAGGTCGAGGTAGCAGAGCGTGCTGGGACCAACACCATTCGCGGCTTGATTATCCGAGGACCGGGAGAAGAAGGAGTTGACATCCTTGACGGAGAGATCGGCAGAGCTGAGACCCAGTTCTTCCAGGTGAGCAGTCAAGGGAACCAGAAGCGGGACATGCTCCGAAGTGATCTTGGCACCTCCAAGGTTCAAGGAGCGAAGAGAGGAGGGCAATTTCGGCAACAGTGCGGTGACATCGTCCTCCTCCAGCAAGCGGAAGCGGGTTGGGTCATTCAAAAGGTTCAAATAGACCAAGGAATCACAGACGGCGGGATGAGTGGTCAAGAACTCGACCAAAGCAGAGCTACGCAGGCGGGTGCAACGCGAGAGGCCTAAATGGGTGATGCGAGCCGTTTCAGGAATGGCAAACAGAGCCGAATCGTTAACCTGCGTGTGGGTCAGATCCAGATGGGTCAAGTTCGTCAATCTCGGCAAAAGGAGGTCGAACATTGGCGCTTGGATCGTGCTGCATTCGTGGAGGGAGAGTCGCATAAGGTTAGGCATGCTCATGGGCAGAGCAGGGCCCCCGGTCAGAGCTTCGGTGAAGACCTGGGAGAAGGACTGTGTGGAACAGCCGCACAGGTCAACTGCCCGGAGGTTGGGGAGGCCCATGAACAACTTGCGCACCACATCCACGCTCAGATCCCCCTCGAGGTGTTCCTGCAGCAGACATTCCTTCAGGTTAGGCAGCAGATCCAGGCACTTGAGCAAGGTGCGGGAAGTCAGATTCTGAATCTCGGCATTCATCTGCTTGGTGCGACCCAGGCCGACGGAGGTAAAGTGCGAGAAATCGAGTCGGCGCACCAGTGTGCCCAGAGCCGGGTAGGCCGACATGTGATTGAGAGCTTTGGAGAAGATAACTGAATGAGGGAAGGTCATGTTCCGATACAACACGCTGAGAGTCGCCGCGTGCAATGTGCGCGATGTGAGCAAGCACGACACAAGATCCACATTGCGAGGCGTGTAGCCATTGGGTGGGAGATCGATGGCCAAGTAGGAGATGCATTGGTCTGTGGATAGGGATTAGCATACAGGCCCTCAATAACGAGGGAAGGTTTTTCGTCTGGTACACAGCGCCCGTTGGGCGCGGTGACTTACCGAGAACCTCTGGTGGTAGTCTCTCCAGTGGCGAAGAGCCCGGCTGTTGCTCTTCCTGCACTGGCTCTACCACCGCCTGCACCTCTGGGGCCTTGGGTACGTCTAGCTTTGGAGCATGGTCATGCGACTCCCACGCCCAACCTTTCGACTGCATGCCTCCCAGACTGCGAAGGTCGCCATAGCTGCGGCTCAGACTCTTTCCACCTAGCCGAATCTGTTTCCAGCCCAGAAATCCACCGCATGGGCAGCAGAAGTCGGGGGTTTGCTGCATTTCCTGCGCAGTCGGCCTAGGAGACTCTTTGGGGGAAGACACGTGCTGAGTATCGACAAATGACTGCGCAATGCCTAGGGACCGACAAAAGATATGTTAGCGAGCATTCACACGCGATTGAAATACAGAAGAGCGATTCGCCACCACCGGTCATCGCGCAGACCACGACAATCAACAACATACCGTCAACGTCTTCCTTGATCGAGCCAAAAGATGGGCGCCGGCGGCTGCTCGATCTAGATCCGTCCGGGGTATCGCAAGGCGAAGGAGACGAATCGCGCGAGAGAGAATCGGCGAACGACGAGTTCGACAAGCGGGTGTTGATCTGCTTGATGTGCAGAGGAGCCACCGAGGGAGCGGAAACAGAAGCCATCGTGAAAGAAAATCCAAGGGAAAAAAAAAGAGAGCGGGTCCTGGAAGAAGAGGTCCCAACAGGGGGGCAGCGTGGACAAGTCGGTACAGGACGTGAAGTCGAGTGGGAACACAAAGGCCCCCCAAAAGGAAGGGTCAAAAAAATAGAGTAATTTTCCTTTCTAGAATCGCAGAGAACGTGCGAAGAGGGAGGGAGGAAATGTCACAGCTTCCCCGGATTTCAAGCGGAAACGAGTTTTCGGTCAAGCGACACCAGGGCAGAGTGGCGCACGGCGGTACTGTAGTCCAGTTGGAGAGACTGGAAGGTTGACTCGAGGAGGATCGCGACGGCTTAGGGCTATAGTTTTGGCGTAGTTCGATGGGAGGGGCGGCGGGGAAAAAGAAAAAAAAAGGCAAAAGCTCTTAGTCACAGAAAAGCCCGTGCCGGCGTTCCACACGCCCAGTGAGGGTGGCCGCCGCGGTTGAGTGGACACACGCCTAGAAAAAACGGGGATTTGCGACTGTAGTAAGTGTCGGACCACGAGGAGTGCCGACTCACCGAGGACGTCTGAAAATCCGTGTGAGATAGTCCTGCTCTGGTCCTGACTCGTGGTGATGTCGGTGAGGTCAGTGTTGAAGGTGAGATACTGACGGTCGTGATCCGCGGGTTCGATGAGAGACGTTTCACTACTGAATGAAAGAGTCGGCCGACCGATACGATGACTGCTTCCAAGGTCCAGAGTTTGCAGAGGCGAAAATGGTAACAACCATCCAAGTCGGTGGCAGTTGAAGGAGGTTAAGATGTCTGGGTGACTGGAGGCGACTCCTCACCTTGGAAGGGCGAAGGTGACAAGAGAGCGAAAAAAGAGAAATAGAAAATCCCAAAAATCTGGGTATGGGCCGCAACCCAAAGAGGAAACCCACTCTAAATGGCATTTTTGGAGATGCAGAATTTACTGAGTCGTTCCCGTCAGTGTGGCGGTGATGGAATCTTGACTTCAAGGACAATAAGCCAAGAGCACAGTATAAACATGCGGAAGGTAAATGAGATGACCGCCAGTTCCTTACGGGACTACACTGTTAGATGTGACTACACTGTTAGATGTGATGTACCTAGGTAAAGGGAGAACGCATGGGCTTTCCATCATATCGACGACAAGAATTAAGAATTCAAGAGCCACTGGACTCTGGCCACTACGACATCTCAAGTCACTGCCGGGCGAGTCTGGGCGACGTTGACTGAATCTGGACTCTGGACCAACAGGTACCTAACCTACCCATGAAGCGGCATTCTCTCCTTGATATTCAGTGGGAGCATATGCAGCATATTCAGATTGAAGCTGGAGGCTCCGTCTAGATAAATGAGCCTCAGGTTGGAGGTTGGATCAATTGCTCGCATCCACTGACAAAAACCTTGCGTCGCCGACCGTCCGATCAGGATTGTAAAATCACAGTACTTATTCTCAGGGGAAACACGTCCAACTCGAACATTCAACAGTCACTTCCGTGTAAAGTACAATCTGATTATGTACTCCGCTCCTCCTGGATCGTCTTCTGCCGAAAACGGTAATCAGATCGGACCTTTTATTTTGGGCACCATTTTGACTTTGAATCATGCAAGCGGCCAGCGCATGGCGTCATCTGGGGTTGCGACCACAACACTCGAAAGCAGGGGTTCCGTCGATCAGCCTCAGTCTGAGAGACGTGAGCTTGTTGCAGCTTTGGAAGGGCTAACATCAAGCGCGATGTGAAAATGAAAGAAAATGCGACCAGCGCATCATGAATTTCTCTTCATAATCACACACCCTTTCGAATCTGGCCCTCGGGGGGCTTTGACCCTTGGAAAAAGAAAGATGGGTTCTTCATCTCCGACCGGACGACCCCGATTCCCAGAGGGACCCGTTCCCGCTTCGGGATTACTATGACATAACTAAAATAGCTGCCGTCGAAGGAGCCCCAATTAGGCAATCCACAATAAGAAGTACGTGCTTCAGCGTGTTCGCGCAAGCGACTCGCTGATATGGATATACAAGAATAGACACGTGAATTGACCGTGTCAATCTAACCATGTCCACTTCCAATAATCCACTGGCTACTAGCTACTAGCTAGTAGTTACTGACCTAGCGTACTGAGCGGAAGTACAAATGAGTGATGAGTATGACTAGCGAACCATCGACGGGGTCAGTGATCCCCGTGGCTAACCATCGCCCTATACTGTTCTGGGTTTAGGCCAGCAGTAGCCAGCGGGCTAGCCCTCTTTTGGTTAACATGACTGCCAGCTCACCCCGGGACTTGGTTGCATTCGTATTATTGATTATTGTTGCCATCGTTAAGGTCTCTGACAACAAGGTCCTTCAATAGGCCAACTAGTCACTAGACTCACTACAGTGACAGTAGGCACTAGAACAGTTGGGTAGTATCCTGGTATGTCTTCCAGCTCCATGATCCATATGACCAACAAATTCTGGACCTTCCGAGCAGGCAACGCACCCTTGATCCCGAAAGAGACATCTTCTTGGCACGCAGTGGAAACTGGAATCTTTGAGGCGGGGGATATATTGATTTGTGCACTATTACAGTAGTGCACTCAGTAACTGTACTACTGTCGTAATCGATTGTCGAAAGTTTTTGTTTTTTTCTTTTACCCCAGACCGCAAAGCCCAGGGCAGTCCAAGTTCTTGTTGGGTAATCACATCGAGGGGCTCCCTGCAGGTGCCATTCGCTCACGCGGCCGATCATGCGGGGGAGCAGGCGATCCATTACCTAACAACAATCACCTGACTCGGTCTCATGACCTGTCGACTCTGGAGTTTCTTTGACTGGAAGCTTCCCCAAATTGGTGGGACAGCCCATCGAGGATGGTTGCATTTTTCATGGGCGACGGGAGAATCGACAAGAATTGACTTTCAAGTGCCCGAGTCAGTTGATCCAGCTTCCACATTATGACTAGCCACGATGTGTGGAAGTACCGGACAAGCCTTGAGGTCCCGGAACCGCGAAACCTGCTCTTGAACAACAAACTGCATGGGATTCGAGCTGACCTCTCCACGCCCGCACCCTCGTCGAAGGAGAAGCCCATTGACGATGGACATGCCACGCCGGTTGCTCACTGCAACTGTGTCACTCACTAGTGGTTAGCGGTCAACTCCAAAAGCTCTTTGATGAGTCTTTGAGTGGGTCGAGTACTGCATGAGTCGAGGAAATTGACCCGTGTCTCCTTGATGGCCCGAATATCGAGATTCGAATCTCGGCGAGACGACTACAGAACAGGTATACGAGGTACATTGCTATGTAGCTTCTGCAGGAGAATGTGGATGCGACTGAGGCGCAACTCCTCGTTTCATGTTGCAGGAGATCAATCCCACTCGACAACGATGCCCTGGTGACGAGCGGATTCCAGATGAAAGGTAATGAGTCCCAATGCGAACAGCGATGTGGTCTCGGCTCTGTAGTTCAGGATGCAGTATGCAAGCTGAGATTTGGTTCTCCGTGTCCCGCAGTACTGCCGGCGTGTGTGCAACAGCCCACCTGCAGTGCCGACAGCATTGGCAAAGGCTTGGTTTCTCCCTGGACCTCCGACTCTAAGCGAAGGATGATAGTTCGTGAGCGGAGGACACCGAAAGATTGAAGGCCGCTCTTCGCTTACTCCCTAGTGAGGCTGGGAACCGGAAGGCTGGGATCGCGAGGCTCACCTACCGTATCCAGCGTGCGGTCACGCCTCATCAATACGTTATTCAACATTGTAAGGGGAAGCTTCTCGGCACTCTGCACTTTCTGCACGCCTCGCCCTGCAGTTTACGACAGCGAACAGGACGAGGGATTGAAGCATGTGGCGGCATGTCCAGACTTTCCGCTCAGCGTAAATACGTACAGTACAATTCCTAAAGCTTGGCATTCCTTTGTCCGCCAGGATGGGAAGGCATCGTGCCCATCCCTTCGGGCGGTCACGATGATTGACGACCAGAGCTCGCGGGAGGTGCACCACTTGCAAAAAGCGGTGGAATGGCGGTGGAATCGCCAAGATAGGGCGGGTTGTTCATGAGCTCTTGGGTACTTTCCTCCTTGCATGTTATTGTACAAGACTTGGTACAGTTCTATCGTCTCGTCTCATCATATGATCATTCCAATTGGAATTGGGGGCATGGTCAGTCAAGCAGGTGGCGCTAAACAGTGCGTCTGCAGCTCCCAGGACAAACTGTCACTCTCGCTGTGTCAATACAAGTCACGGCCCCGGACCTCTCGGCCGTAAGAGTTGCGAGGAAGAACCCGGTAAGCAGTCCTACTGGCAGGGCTCAAGTGTCTTTCGACAGGTTGATCTGGTCTACGCCGGAATCTTGACTCTTCCGTTCTCGCCTTGGAAGTTACAAGCTATTGATGTTGAGGGGTCTTCACTCTTCATGCTGCATGGAAGACTTGCCAACAAGCCTGCCTCACGCACCTATCCTCCAGTCCAACTTCAGTTTGCTCATGGAACTTCCAATAACGAGCCTGTCAGATAACCCGACATGTTGCGGTCTGCTACGAGCCAACAACGACACAAGCATGTGCAACGCACCGTAGCTGAGTGTCCTGTGTCAATCGCGGTCTTCTGGATGATCGAGACGTCATTGTGCAAGTGTACCGTCATCCCGCTTGTTTGCTGATTGCTTTGAAGGTTGGCGTCCTCGCGAACTGGAAATCCCTTGCCTCGAACGATGTAAGCCCCTTGATGAGCGCACCTTTACTACTCTCGGCGAGAAGCAAAGACTGGAGGCCAGGGTGTCCGCTCGGATTATCATGCCAAGGACTCGATGGAAAGAGGGAAAATCCTCATACACGGGCATGCAGGCCTGCGTATCGCATGTAAAGTGTCTGTATCAAGCTTGGACGTGTAGGCGCGCAGGGCTGAAGCGGGACCTTAGGTCTCGGCCCTTAGGCAGGTGATTGATTGCTCAAGATGGGATCCTGATGGACTATATGGATTTTCCTAGCGTACATGTGCGAGGTCAGCATCGCTCTGTGTCCTGGTGCTGACCTGGATGCGGATACAGATCTTGAAGCCGCGGGCGGTTGACGTGGATGTTCACGAAAAAGCGTGTTAGCAACATGAAAACCACAAGTGGTGATCCGTACGGATCAGTGGATGGATATCAGCGATCGATTAGCCTTACTCAATGGAAGAACCCAAGGTGTCACAGACCATTGATAGATTCTCGCCCTGCGCTCAAGAGAAGATAGCCATTGCCCTCCTCGACATCAGTGTAATTGATCAAAGCCAAGTGGAGTCGAGAAGTCGAGAATTCCATCTCAAATAACCCAGAAGAAAGTTATCTACCTAGATAATAGGTGGTGCGGAGTACTCCTTTCATTATAGTTATACTTCTTTCATTACGATACAGAGAACGTCCAACAGTAAAGAAGAGAGTGCCGGGGGACAATGTACGCATATTCAACACATTGAGCTTTATGCAAAGGCGCAAAGGAGACACTGGGCACATACGTCAAAAAGACAGGCGTCTGCAACCTTAGTGGCTCATTGGAAGCGAGTCGATGTATTCCACAGACGGACAGAAAACATGCGCATTCCGAGAAGTATGTCGGCTTTTGTCGCTCATTGATGAGTATCCCGGGGTTCTTCCAGAAGATCGTAGCCCTCCAGTCTTCTGGAAGGACGTTCCACTCCTTCTTCACGTCGGCAATGTCTCCCGCTGGGAATTCAGATCTAGTAAAAGCTGAGCCTTCGGTGAGTCAGTTTTTCATTTTATGTCCTACTTCATACCTGGAGACGATGATGCCAAGAACCATCCAATGATATTGACCATGCCTCAAATCGACAACGATCAAGTTCTTCCCTGGAAAGATTACAAGATCACAAAGTTCAATCGACATCCAAAGCCTTATCCGGCGAATCGATCACATCATGTAAGACCCGCATCACCCATCGTCGAGTCCTTCCTACCATGCCACCAGATCCAAATCAAACATTTCAAGAGGTCTAGATTCCCTTTCCGCCGTTCTGGAGACCTTCACGACTCGCAACGTCCCGAGACATGCCCCGTATTGTGCACTCCCCTTTTCTCCCTAAAACATGGACTTGAGTCATGATCGGACGTCCGAAATCTCCTCACATCACACCCGGACCACTGGCATTTCTCACACATATTCCTCAGACATTGATGCTCGCGCGGAAGCTCAGATCCCAGAGACCTTCGGCAACATGCAGCACTGGAGATGGAGGGACGGAAGACGTACCCGGATACCAGCACCATGTCCCTGGGATTGAGTCAAGCATCGGGCAAACAAAGTTAGACACAAGACGGGAGGCATAGGGGAGGAAAGGAGAGTACGGAAGACATTCTGGAAATCGGAATGTGTGTTTCGTAAAATGAGACAATTGAGAAGGTTCGGGAACTCTTCTACATTTGATCTGAACGTTGAATCCTAGTATAATGGACGGGATGTCCGAGATGTATTGAGAAGTAGATTTTTGATATCAGGTATTACCTGGGTCCAGCCGCAGGAGGAGAATATCTAAGACACTGCTAGGTAGCTTGTTATTTGGGAATGACGGGAGAAGGGGACCTCCTGGATCCTGATTGACGAGCCACATCTTACGTCCTCCATTATGGTGATGTTGGTGTCGACTCCTGGTAGACAAGTTTTTTAACGAGTTGCCTAATAGCGAAGACACAAGAGTAGGATATTTGATAAAGGTGCACTTTTAGGGCCTTGAAACCCCACGGTGTTTGAGCGTCACGTGTGTTTCAAGACTCACTTTCTATAGGTAATTCTAGCAAAGTTGGGAAGCCAAAAAGCTATTAATATGGTAGGGATGACTGATTCAAGATAGAGTGCAGTCGAGGTATGGAGCGGGGATTCCCTTGATGGTGAGTATCCATCATGAACGAATGATGGGAAGAATGGTGGGAAGCCCCAAGAGGGAAGAAGGAATAAGAATGAAGGTGTTCGTCAATTGCAATAAGGTGCTGCCTCCAGCTTCAAATCTAGCATCTGCATTAACAACTACCTATTCAAAACGCAGGGGAAACATTCAAGCCAAATTCGTAACCATGGTCTAATTTAACGCCTGTGAAATCAAAAAAAAAACTCAAGCCGACTCTATCCCCTCCACATTGAAATCTCGAGAAATGATGACAGATGCCCGTGCAGTACTCATACAGAATACACATCTTCGCAATTCAAGAAACAGTCCCTCATGGGAATGGCTCCTCTGGACAATCACGACTCCTCACGATATCTTTCATCTATTCAACGGCCGAATCGTCATCACCACTAAGAATAGGGTTCACCTTGGGGTTCCATTTCAGCTTGAACTCTTGGCCGAGCTCTCTTCGAACCGCCGCCTTGACAGCCTCCAAGACGTTGTCGAACACACCAAAGCTAGCAGGATTGTTCTTGTCGTTCTCGCCGTCTTTGCCCTGAAACACACCCGTACGCACCAGGCACGTGTTCCAGCCGTACATGTTGCCTCCCACAATGTCAGACTGGGGATTATCGCCAATCATGTAAATGTTTTGAGGCAGCTTGTTCTCATTGTGGATTTGCTCCATCCACGACCGCAGGACTTCATCAGCGTAGGTGTAGGTCGCGCGCTCGGGCTTGCCGTAGACAACGCGCTCCAGTTCAACGCCGGTGAGAGCCTTGTACTGGGCTTCGATGGCAATGCGAAAGGCGCCCTGGGTCAATCGGGGAGGGCCCTTGTGCTCGGTTGGGAAGACCAAGTCACCCTGGGAGAAGTAGATGGGGATCCGGCTGGAGACGGGATCCTGGGCGCGAGTGAGTAGCTTGCCGTCTTCTGCGAGCAGCAGGTCGAGGATCAATTGCATATCGGTGGCGTAGTCGCGCGAGTCCGCAAAGACCAGGATCCCGTCGAACTTGATCTGGGAAAAGTCCTGCGGCTTTGCCATGGCGCGGTCTGCGTCAGAGAACACTCGCCACGGTGAAGCGCTCGGGTCCCAGGCGAGGATATCCTTGGGATGGACGGGGTTCTTGAAGCCATAGGTTTGAGCTACTTCACGGGCCTGTACACCTTCACCGCCGCAGACCAGTACCGTCTCATAGTACTCTGCAAGGGCCTGCATGGGAGTGTGCGACTGGATAAACTGATCCGTGGAGATGGGCACTTCCAGAATCTCCGACAGTTGCTCACAACGAGCCACCTCGGGCTTTCCGCCGCCGTTGGTGAGTAAAATGTAAGGGATCTTGATCCCGAGCTCATTGTCACCATTGAGCATCTTCAGGGCCTCCTTGGCTGGTTCAATGGGCTCATTGCCGTGTGCCAGCACCCCGTCAATGTCAAAGACAAACGCCATGTTCTTGGCATTCGCCACTTTCTCCTTGGCCATATCCTGGACCTGGGAGGCCAGGATATCCCGCGATACAGCCGGGGCAGCCCGCTGCAATGAGGCCCGGGATCGACGGGGCGAGCGCGGAATGGGCAGTGAGGTCCCGAAGGAGTTCCGCGAGCTTCGCCGCGCCTTCGTTGAGGGAGAGAGACTCAAATTGTGCATCAGGGAGCCCGCATCGCCCATGGAGCTGCGCGAGGCTGGGATACTGATGGTGTTGTCTGCATGACTGGGAATTGGCAGGGCAGCAGCCCGGTATGACAAGCTAGAATGACTCGCCAAGGGAACATCCGGAGCTACAAGCTCTGCGGTGGACTCCTCTTCATCGTAGTGAGGCATAGTGAAGGACCTAGGCTTGCTGGAACAAGATGAGTGGAAAGTAGGTCGGGAGTAGTCGTGTTGGAAGGCAAGACGTAGAGTGACTATGGAGATTCCGCCAAATACAAAGATGCGGACAATTGAGACTTCAATCTAATGCCCAATTGCGGGTTTGGAAAAAAACCAAAATCTGTAGCAAGTTGGAGAAGCCGATTGTTGAAGACGGGAAAAAGGTGCTAGGCGTGCTCAGGGCTGATGGCTTTAAGTATCTTGGAATCCGGATCTTTCCTGAAAGGTGTACCTCTGTCAGGTCGATAAGGAAAGCGAGTAGTGTCTGATACTGATCTCTAACCGTCAGAAGAGAGGTCTCATCGCATCTCGGAACGGGGTTGAACAATTCCAAATTGAAAAAGTGATAATAAAAAAAAAAAACAAGAGATAAGGCTCCAAAAGAAAATAGGTCGGGTGTGGCTCATCCATTGAGGTACGGGAACGGACTCCACCGAGATCGGATATCTCCTGGGAGAATATCGGCCTCACTTGGCAGCGAGCACGTCGGGACCATCAATGAGAAATGCGTACTTCTACACATGGAGAGATGTCTCTGCGAGGCGAAACCGTATCAGCCATCGTTTACCCAGTACGAACCAGTAGTATCCATCGTTTGTACGCGGGGGTTTACATCTACGAGAAGGGATCGACCGGACAAGCTTGTCAGAATGAAGCAAGGAGGCTCGGGATTTCTCCCGAGCCCCTGCATCAGCAATCGTTCTACGTTACTACCACTAAGTTACCTTAGTATGTAGGTCCCTCGCAGGTGTACTTTCAACTTTGACCTGACATCTTACCCGGAGAGGCCGTTTGAGTGAGTCGTTACCGCTCAGTCCGCTCCGATATGCTTCTGAGATATATAAACCCAGTGCTACCGACTGGTATCTTGCGAACGTGTTGCAAGTTGGGTCTCAACAAGTCTTCAATTCTTCGGAGAGACAGAGAAGAGTCGGTTGGACAGTACTTCAGTCAGAGCGTCAGGGTAGACGCACGCGCGGTAGCGCACCCCCGACATTCTGCGCTAGACTGACTGACTTCGGCAGCCACCAAACCCTGTGCAAACCACCAAGTGGGTCCGACTCGGATGGAGCTGAAGTCAGACCCACCTGAGAGCAGCCGATTGGTAGACTGAACACTCCTCCCGTGGAACCGTTGGTGAGTCCATTGCGCCAATGACTGAATCTGCAGTGGAATCTTCCACAGATTCGCGCGTTTTTCTTTTTCTTTTTTCTTTTTTTTTCTTTCCAGTCCTGCCCATTTTGGACTTTGCATGATTTCAATTCTGTTGGAACCTTGGGAGTGTCTGAGCCTGGGAGGCATTCTCAGGAGCGGATGGAGAAGTCACGAGGGTGATGTCATGGGTGTGTGATCCTCCAGGGACCTTTGACTCGGCTGCACCACCATATCGTAGTGCCACATAGTGAACATACTGAGTCAGTGAGTACTGTGAGTACCGTGCTGTCTCATGCAATCATCTTGTCCAACCTTCTAGAAGTGCCTGACTTCCCACCATGATCTGTGGTTGTCTAAGAATCTTGGCCCTGACCGCGATCGAGCCTCCAGCACAGTCCCGCATGCCTGGCCGCCGACTTTCCTGACGGGATGACGGTGGACTCTATTCATGAAATATCATCTTCTCTATAGAGAAGCCAATGCCTCAGCCCTACCTTGATCTAATCCAAAGGTCTAGTTGAATAGCTGTTGCCAATGCTACGGGAGAGACTTGGCCAGTCCATCTTTACTGCTCATATTCGAGGAATCAATTGAGCCGTTAACCGAATATGACTACACAGGCTGTGAATGAATTGATAACCATCACACTCTGCCCTGAGTATCTCGTACGTGCTGTATGTAGTTATTAGTGACCTACCGAGCGCAACGGATCTCTCTTGTCCGCCCGCAGTATACGAGGCGTGTGTCTGATCCCGAAAGGCCGAATCGTAGTGCCCCTCAGACCCCACCTCTGCAGTACCAGCAGCGTCATCACCTGTCTCCCAGAAAATCAGAGCAACCCCACCGACAACTACTTCTTAACTGCCAAACCCCCAGCGTCGCGAAAGCTTCCTCTTCTCCTCTTCCACACATCCTCTGAGCTGCACAAACAACACTTGACATCTTCCCTTCCATCATCCCACTATCACCATGTCCAACGGAAAGACCTTCACATTGAACAACGGGGTCAAGATCCCCGCTGTTGGCTTCGGCACCTTTGCCAGCGAGGGCTCCAAGGGTGAGACCTACAATGCCGTCACCACTGCTCTGCGCACCGGATACCGTCACCTCGACTGCGCTTGGTTCTACCAGAACGAGGACGAGGTGGGTGATGCGATTCGAGACTTCCTCAAAGAGAACACCTCCGTCAAGCGGGAGGACCTCTTCGTCACGACCAAGGTCTGGAACCACTTGCACCGCTACGACGACGTCCTCTGGTCGGTCAACGACTCTCTGAAGCGTCTGCAACTCGACTACGTTGACCTGTTCCTGGTCCACTGGCCCATTGCTGCGGAGAAGGACGGCCAGGAGAAGCCCAAGATTGGTCCTGATGGAAAGGTGAGTCAATTGCACACTCGGTGGCTTGTCTTCGATAGCGATGTGACTTGGAAGTCAATCTTTCATTGGATTGGGTACCGATGTCAATGAAATTATTTCCTCGAGCGACTGGCCCCTCCCAAGCCAGCCAGGTCATGTGCCGTATGCTAACGCTACCATCGATTTTTCATTCCAGTACGTGATCCTCAAGGACCTTACCGAGAACCCCGAGGAGACATGGCGCGCCATGGAGAAGCTCCAAGCCGACGGCAAGGCCAAGGCCATTGGTGTCTCCAACTGGACCATCCCCAAGCTGGAGCAACTGGCCAAGATCGCCAAGGTTCAGCCCGCCGTCAACCAGATTGAGATCCACCCCTTCCTGCCCAACGATGAGCTGGTCAAGTACTGCTTTGACCACAACATCCTGCCCCAGGCCTACTCGCCGCTCGGCTCCCAGAACCAGGTGCCCACCACCGGCGAGCGTGTCTCCGAGAACAAGACTTTGAACGACATTGCCGAGAAGGGCGGCAACACCCTGGCTCAAGTACTGATCGCCTGGGGTATCCGCCGGGGCTACGTCGTTCTCCCCAAGAGCTCCAACCCCAAGCGTATCGAGTCCAACTTCAACAGCATCGAACTGACCGATGAGGACTTTGAGGCCGTCAACAGCGTCGCCAAGGACCGCCACTTCCGCTTTGTGAACATGAAGGACACCTTTGGCTACGACGTCTGGCCCGAGGAGACCGCCAAGAACCTGTCTGCTTAAGAATTGAGACATGGGACTTATGGGGCTTATGACAAAAATGTTTTAACGAATTTCAGTTATGAATGTTAGAAGCAATGGATATAATCTTGTCAATTGATTATAAATGATCATGTGAAGTCTTCGTCCGCGAATTGGACCCCAGCTCTCTGATGGTTGACCTTGATTCTACAGCTTTGCAACAGACCAGACGTAAGCATACCTTACACTAGACGGAGTAGGTAAGACGTTCCAACGTCTACAAGACCCGAGTATCGCGACTCATAAGGTTCCCATCCCATCCCATCTTCGTAAGCCAATGATCTGTCCAATTACAATATCCATTCATAGTCATCCCTACCTCCGACAGGTACGCGCACCGTCCAGCGTATATTTATGTAAGCCTTTCACTCGATTCCAACAAGTGGAAATCTCCATGTGCCAACATGGACGACTGGCCAGTCAACGAGATTCCTGATTGCACGATGCAATGAAGATGTCATCCCGCTCTCCGCAGGGATCGCAGCTCCACTTCCCTCTCCTGGGCTCATCCATCTCCACCGTCCACTTTTGTTGCTTCTTGGCGGGATTGCTCGACAAGCCGAGAGGGCACACAGGTGGATAACAAGCGGGCCGGGCGGTCATAGCAGCGTCAATAATCACGGGAAGAACTTACGAGATTCATTCTCTTCCTCGAGAGTCGTTTGATGACCGGGAGCGGTTTTGACCATCGCAAGTGGGATGGATCAGCCGTGGTAGTGGAAAGATTGATTGTCTTTGTCGTATATAGACCTTCCAGTCTACGTGCGGTGGCATTGGCACGTGTACTTACTACCTACTTACTACTTACATCCAAGCAGACCCTATGCAAAGCTGGAGAGGTGAAGTATGGAAATGCGCGACCTGATCTGGACCGGCTGCGGGACAATGAAACAAACTCGGAATCAACCGGTGTGACCGGTGGGCAGATCCGGAAGTGCCACCTTCAACCTTGAACCTTCGAGGTCCGGGTACCTAAAGGGCTGCGTGTCGTTGGAAATGAATTGGAGAATGTTGGATCTCTACCAGTCCACCTGGGGGTGATTTTCCCGCCTTTTATTTACGCAGGAGACAGATCACAGGCATAAGGCAATGGCATACTGTAGTCTGTACGGATACTAAGGTATATGGTACATACTCCAATCTACATAGTAGGGATACATAGTACATACTACATACATCAATCCATAGAGCCTGGATCATTCATGTGAAATCTACCGAGATGTAAATTACGAAGCTTGTCCATGGGCCTTCAAAAGACAGAACAGCTCCATGTCTACGATCTTCCCTATAACGTTATGCGAAGCACTCCACTAATGGATATGAAAGACACCCAAGAATGTCGAGAATTGACGTTTGAAGGGTAGGTCTCAGCTCGCAGTACGTAGAACACCCCGTTCGCGAGTAGAAGCTATCGACCGAATCCGACTTGAACTGGGCGACAACTGACAAGAACCTCCAGCTCGGACTCGAGTGAGTGTAAAGAGTCAAGCACTTGAAGATGAACGGACGTGACTGTTCAATCTCCGTAACGATGCTTTGCAACGCTTGGTGTGTCAAGCATGTGGCGGCCTGGAGGGGTGAGTACTGAGTAGAATTGCTGTCTTCATGGATCATGGGTTGGGGTTCTCCAGTTCACATGACACATTGTCAGTTTAGCTACGACTTGGGGCTAGTTTCGACTGGGGGGGTCAATGAAGAATGATATGAATAGTTAGACCTGGTCCAGTGGACTGCGAGGTCGAGACGGGCATGAGTAAATACACAAGAACGATTGAAATGGTCGTGACTAGCCCACAAGCACCAAGGCACATTCGAGCAGACAGTCTTCAGAAGAAGAAAAACAAGAGAACAATAGTGGTATCTTCAACAAGGTGCAAAAGAAAACAAGGACACGAGGTGCAGAACGATTACCGTATAAACAAACTCATAGACGGAGACTATCTCTCCAAAAGAAAATTGACGAGACGCGTAATTCATCCGAAGTAGAGAACAAAATCACTTCTTCAAATTCAGGACTGGGGATTCAGGACCGCGCCCGAACCCGCTTGGGCATGGGCGTACATCCTGCATTGGTCTGAAATGAGGTCTTTCGCTTCATCCCGTCGGAGCCTCCAATGCTAGTGCTGCGAGTCGGGATTCCACTAGCAAAGTGCGACGGGCCACTGGCATCGCTGACGCCAGCCTTGTTAAGGGTGGTGGGCAGCATACCAGTGCTGGGAGATTTCGGAACCAGTTTACGGCGTGGCTTGGTCGGTGTGGATGGTCCCCCGTTGGAGGCAGTTGAGGAGCTTGCCAACGTGGTGGGCGGTTTGCTGACTCGCCCACTGCCCGTCTTCACCACCGTTCCCGACACCATGGCGGAGTCACCCAGCCTTCGGACGCGACGAGACCGCGGTGTAGTTGACACGGGAGCAACCTCGCTCGCGGCGTTGTCGTGATTGAGACTGAGGGCTCCCTCGGCCTCGGCCTCGCGGGATCTCTTACTGCGCACTCTGCGGGAAACAACGCGCTGCGGCTCCTCTGCTTGGTCTTCGTTGGGAATCGTCTGCGAAAGAGGCTTCGCGATGTTCTCATGGCTATTCTCCGCAGAGTCCTCACTGCCCGCCTCGAGTTCTTCAGCTGCAGAGACTGAAGTCACCAAGTCGCCCTCGTACTCGACCATACGCTCCTCGTTCCACGTGACATTCTTGCGAGGCTTCGAGCTTGGCTGGCGACTTGCCGACGGCTCACGGACTGGTCGCCGTTTCTCTCGAGTGTCACCGTCCGAGCCAGAAGATTGTTCTTGGGCCATGGCCTGGAGCGCGTATTTTGGCATAACCGAGTCGCCACGGTTATGCTTGGTATTGCGCCGCGTAGCCAATGCCAATTCTTGCGCTTCCGTCCGTTGGAGGAAGACGAATTCGGTACCCTTGGCGCGGCGCAGCGCAATGGTCTCGCGCACGGGAGCGATGGGAGCTGATGGTGCCTTGACACGAGCACTGCGGCGACAGGCAGGACTTTCAGGGCCAGGCTCTTCGGGTTCCTCTGCCAGGGTCTTGACGGTAGGTTTGGTCTCGCAGACAGCATCGCCAATCACGAGCTCGATCTTGGACGGCGACATCTTCACTTTCACGGGCGAGGGTGAATTCGTATCGCGGTCCTCAAGAACTCTTCGGGAGCGCGGAGTCTGGTCCTTGGAACATGGGGAGGAACTCGCTTGCTTTGTAAGAGTAGTACGAGCAGTCACGGATTCTTGCGAGGTCTTGAGGGAAGCCTTGGCCGCCCGCTTAGCCATGGCCTTGGACAAGAAGTCATTGAGAAGCAACGTATCCTCCCCGTCGAGCGAGCTGCGCAGCGCCGATCGAACGAGGGACCCCTTCTGGACCTGAGACGCGTTTCGGACAATCTTCGTGGGAGTTGGTGCAACGTCACTATTTTCTTTCCGCGCGTCATTGGTATCTGACGACTCGGATTCCGCACGATCTCTCTGCTCGGCCGAGCCAGAGTCTGATTGTACCAGAGGCGCGACATTTGATTCAATGGATCCTCTCGTGGGGCTTTCGATAGTCTGGAAAATAATTGGTGATGAGGTAGTCATTGGTAGATCTCCGTCGGCATCTCCATCCTTGCGAGGCTCCTGGGAGCTCTCAGATGTCGATGATTTATCGGTGCTTGATGCACTTTCGCTGTACACCTTGAATGATGTATCCGGTAATTTGCCTATTCCGTATTATCAGCAACTCAGCTCTGCACTCCATAGGGTCGGCATCATCGGGCGCACGATACTCACGTCTCTTGCCTGAAGCCTCTGATTCCCACTTCGTTTCCAGAAAAGGAGCCTTCGATTGAAGCGACCCTCCAATATTGCCTACTGTTGTCTCGCCAGTCGCGACACACAGACGCTTGACTCCGCGCACATATGCGGAGTCCTTGGCTGTATTAATGGCCGTCTGCAGCGCATCTTGATCCCTGGCGACGGACGATTCCACCGTCTGCATGTTGGAGAAGGACGTCTGGAAGCGCTTCCACAATTTCCGCTTGAGGCCAGCCTTGAAAGGAGTTGCTGGCTTACGTTCCCAGAGGCGGGGAATCGCGCGTAACGCTTTAATTGGTGTGAAGCGGAACGAAGATTCGTCCGCTGTAGATCCGGACGGGGCGCTGTAGCAAATGTTGCGAATTCACGCGTTTCGTTAGCGAATCTCAGTCCTTCCAGAAGAATTCCTTCACGCCCGTCGCTATGAATGCGCCAGAGCCCACGAATGAGCAAATGCCAAATCTGGCGCGTATCAACAGAAATAACCCCCTGAATCTAGCGCGGTGTGCGGGAGATTTCCAATCGTCGTACGCGACTGGATCGTGAAGACTTGCGATCGCTTAAGAAAATGATATGGAGAAAAGTAACGAACCATGTTGGAATCTCCAGGGGAGCGGAGTCGTCAGCCATTGTTGATATTGACACGATCGGAATGTGTCAGGCTTGGTCTGGTATGTGAGTTCTTCGAGAAGGATCCGTCGTTCACAAAATCTGACTGATGCCACGAGTATCGCACATGTGTCGTTACAGAATGAGACCCCGTAAATAAGCCGAATGCCGAACACAGAGGGCTAGGTGTATGTCGTTGTTGAAGACCATGTGTCAATAATGTCAATGTCGCTGACTTTGTTTAATTTTCGCTTACCTAGTCTTGGAAAGCGGGTGTTTAGACTAGACCCACACGTTGCCTCGCCAACAATCCTGATGGATACCGGGACTGATGACGATGAGGATATAGATGTGGCGGTCTGCTGGTTTCGCCTACTTGGTGAAAAACAGAAGATGCAATTAGCGGTCAATGAAGAAGTGGGTATCTCATCGTCGTAGATTGGGGATAAATTGCGAACTATCGAAAGCATGTCAACTTCGCGAGAAATGACCGACTTCTTACTTATCAATGGTATAAGCTAGTTCAGTTGCCATCTACCTTATTATGTAGGTACCTACCGGCTAGACAATTGGAGCCCTTGTGGTTCAATTCCAGATGTATCTATGTACCTAGCGAGCTATAATGATAGTATCTTTGGTGCCTAGGTGGTAGGTCGACGCAGCTCACTAAGTCCAAATCCAAAAGTGTACCTCCACCTCGAGCAATCAGGTACTTCAGAGCTAGTACACAGTTCCCATTGACTAGAATACACAAGATTGAAAAGGGGAGTTTCCCCTTCCTGATAGCGTGAAACTGTCTAAACACCTAATCGATGGCCTCCAGCGGAAAGTGGGATTCCCCTGTTGTACATTCGTACATGGATAAGTTAATTTGTTCCATCCTCCCCCATGGCTGCTCTTCTGAGATCAAGTTCGATGCATAAATATATGAAGGGTCACCAGCAGCACCGCCGCCTGATCTGATAACTACAACAGACGGCTCTTATAAAAAGACATACCCACAGTCTATCAGTAATTGTCAGTCCTTTCTATTTCAAGTACCCTGTCATGTCTGGTTCCAGCAGTCACCTAGAGTGAGACATACCGATCACAATCTGCTGGCCCGTCATCGAGGTATTCTTAGAAAGAGAGATGTACATGTCGGCGCAATCGTCGAGGAAGACCTGTAAATGGTGAGCTTCGTGCCTCTTCAAAGATCATTCGAAGCAAAAAAGCTTATCAGCTAAGAGGAGATGGGGGCCCTACTTCATGTTTCAAGGTGGACCTCTCTTTCCACGCCGTGATTTGCTCATCGGAGAATCGAGCGCCCTGAATGAATGAAGCAGTGGGTGAGCAGTACGCTCAGCAGAGACATATAAGATATCTGACTTGAATGACTAGCGATATCTTACCCAGTCGGTCAGAAGTAGACCTGGCAGCACGGCATTTATCCGGACCTTTGGCCCTTGGCTGGCCTTAAGACACTGTAGGAGATGTAATCCTACAAATCAGTGAGTCAACCTATTGCAAATCATTCATCTCTGTGCAAGCATAAACCAACCGGCAGACTTGGTGACGGAATAAGCCATGCTACTTCCACCAGGCATGATACCCTGTATAAGGACGTCAGCAACGGAATCCCTTGCTGAGCACCAATCAACACGAAGAACAAGGACACGATACCGCAATGGAGGAGGTTGCAATGAAGACACCTCCGTCAGGGTTTGCATTGAAAGTTGAAGAGGCCTCTTTGAACAAGAAGAGGTTACTTTTGACATTCGTGGTCCAACACTGGAGGCAACTTTAGTGAGATTCTATGGATAGGGCTGGTCTATCTTACCCTGTCCCATTCATCTTCATTCATAGCCTCGAGATCTCCGAACTCGGTGAATTTCGTCCATCCCTAGCAGAGAGGAAGGTCAATCAACAGATTGAAAAGACACTGAATGTGACGGCTGCTACTTACAGCATTGGAGATGACAACGTCTAGGCCATTCAGCCGCTGAATCGTATCTTGCACTAGCCGTACACAATCTTGCGCAATGCCAGCATCCTGCGAAACATTGGTCAGGTCCATGACAAAAGTATTGTCTTCAGGGATATGGCCACCACTTCAATAAGCATGGTCTCACTCAATTCGTACCCCCTGGATGGTAACTGCTTTTACGCCGTACTTCCGCGCCAATTTCTCGGCCAGCTCTTCGGCTTGCTCTCGGCTAGAGAGGTAGTTGATTGCCAAGTTACTACCCTCGATGGCGAACTTCTCTGCAACAAGGGCTCCAAGGCCTCTGCTCTCATGAAGTCAAGTTTTAGTCAGCTGGAGTGAATGCGAGGGGTGTCCATGCAACAAGTCCACAAGATCAACGCGAGTTGAAGCGTGGGAACGTACCGCGCTCCGCCGACGACGAGCACATTGCGACCACGAAGGTTGTAAGGCATGCTGGCAGTCGATTCAAGGAATTATGACGAAGCAGTATTGCTGGGTTGGCTAAATGTCACAGTCTTTGTTTGCTGAGCCCTCTTGAGTGAGCTTTAAACTCTATATAAGCTTTGGCTGCCCCTCTGCCTCGGTGCAGCTACAGTAAACCCGAGCGCTACCCCGCAAATATGCCCGCGGGACTGATTTCTGTATAGAATACAGCCCGTATACATGTGTCCCTAGTCCGACAGGTTGCTTGCGAACCTAGAAAAAACGATTTTCATATGTTGCGACCTTCGCATGTTCTACCAAGCTAGTTTCATTATTGAAGAAATACAACTTCGTCATTTGCCGTCCACCCACTTCTCATGAATTACAATCCAGCTTTTCGGTGAAATCGGACAGCTCCATTTGGTCCGGTGACACTCTTGGCCTGAGAACGGACTGCCGCATAGATCATTACCATCAAGCTTCTTGAGAAATAGACTCATCAGCCATGTTGCTATCTGAACATAAATGGCTAGAGGCTCGGTTAAGTAAGGCGTAAAAAAAGAGTGAAGAGCTGTTGCCGTGTATAGTTTCCAACTCCGGTAGCCAGAAATTCAAGTCTCGTAGGATACCAAGTGCCACCTTTGCTTGAGACAGCATTTGTTCTTCGCAAACGCTCAACCCAAGAAACCGTTGGCTCATAATCTGGTGCTCCGTCGGCGATGCTCAACTGGTCAAGAAGCATGACCTCGGCTCAGAAGACAAGCTGATTTGCTCTGACAGCCATGACAGAAGCAAATCCACCGAAGCCCGGGAGGAGGCGCTGACCATGAGGGGGCACCGTATACTATAAACTTGTAAAGCTCACAGTCATTCCATTAGCACGGCTCCATCATGCAGAAGCACCAATAATGGCGTTCGTTCCTCGAAAAGCCGCAGAGGGGCAAGGACCACCCAAAGATCGCTGTCAAAGACAAATGTTCGAGGCTTCTTTGGTGGACTGGACCGGGTCCCGGTTGGCCAATAGCTTTGATCGTAGAAGGAGGGAACAGCGAAGCAATTCATCAATTTTATCAAGTCGTGTCATCGTAACGCCGTGCCATCTACCAAGTCTAAGCGCGAGCAGGCTATGCCATGAAATCCTCGAAAATGGTATCATAGTCAGTTGCCCTGCAAGTCGCGCTCGTCAAAAGGGTCGCCGAATTCATCTGGGGTAACAGGAACAAGTCAGTAATTTGGAATTTCAACATGCGGTCATCATCCTTGACTAACCCAAGCTAAAATCTTGATCAACGACGTGTTCCATTGCTCGATGATATTCATCTTGCGCACGTTTATTGTTCCAGGCGGTCCCTGGCAGCTCAGGTCCTTTGCCCGCTATATCAACAGCTTGAGATTCTATAAGGCTGGACATGCCTTTATCGTCTGCGGTGGAGGCGTCGATCATTTGCTGCGGCTGCGAGCCAGGCGGGGAGAGCTCTGACGGAGCATCCATGTTGGAGCGATTGTGAGTGGGAGTGCGAGCGCCGGAACCGAGAGCGTCAGACTCAGATGGGGTAGATCCGATAGAGGAATTCATATCCGAATCACCGTCAGGGTCTCTAGGTCCTGAGTTCAAATGTCAAAACAAGAGTCATCTAGCTTGCAAGGTGAATGAGGGGAAAGTAAGAAACGGAGTAACGAATGGAGATCAGCATGAGTGGAGATTCCATCGTGTCTCCATATCAACGCCAATCAACATCAGACAGGAACTAGAGTGCAGGAAGCAGACCTACCAACAGCCATTGTGGTGGTCAACGCCAAATCGAATGCTCTGAAAACTGTTGGAGAGTCCGAACGGGAATCGGGATTGCAACAAGAGGGTGGGCCAGCGAAAGAGCGGAGATCGACGTACCCGGCCTGGGGGGCGGTGGCCGCCTCATTGTTAAAATCGGAGTAATTTTTCTTTTTCTCAATGCAGTGTTTCCCCCACTATTCACTGAGAAGTTGAGAACTATTCATTCAGATCTACCCACATCACTTAGCCCACCATTTCATTCGATTCGACATCTTCTGCTTTCCTCTGCTCGCCTCCCCTGTCCTTGGAAATACGACCATCCTTGCAGACCATGAGTACAAATCACGAAGTTCCCAATGCCTGGGATGCCGACTGGGAGTCTCAAGCTGATGTAAAATTCCCTTTTGGTCATTGACACTGAGACGTTCAAGCAATGCGACGCTCTAGAACTTGTCCTCTTTCCAGCAGAGGTGAAACACAAGGACTCAGTCGCTAATATATGTCAAACTTGCAGCAGCTGGCGGATCAGCCGATCATTGCACCGGAGAAGAAGATATCCTCTAAAGTCACCAAGGCGCAACGGAGGGCGCAACAGGCCGAGTTCAATCGACAGCTCTGGGCAGAAGCGTATGTCACACCGCTGGCCATGAATTTGATCTTCACCTTGTCTAAGCATAATTTCATCTTTAGTGAAGCGCCGCAGACATTTCACTACATGGAAGCTCGCTCTGAGGTGCCGCTAAAACAGGACTTCAAACCGACGGTCACCCTTCTTAGTCGAAGACCGCAGACTGCTACAAGACAATCACCATCTCTAGGGGGAGTCGATGGAGCAACAGCTGGACTTGGACAACTCGGTCTGGATGACGACGGGGACTCCGACGACGACCGCAGCAAGCAGCGTCAACCGACGTTTGAGGAACGACAAGCCATGGCCCTCAAGAATCGTGAGGAGAGACAGAGAAAATACGAGGAAGCACGAGAACGCCTGTTCGGGAGCCCTTCTGCTCCGACGTCCGGCAATTCCACCCCCAGAAGTACGACCCCGCCCCACCATAATCAGTCCGCGGAAGGCCGAGGCAAGGGTAAGGGCCGGGGTGGGCAGCGAGACTACAGAGAGAAGCGGGACTCGTCTTCGGTTTCGAACAGGTCTAGACAGCAACTCTATGATCCGGCGAGTCCAAATCGGTCAACTGGCGGATCTCCGTTTCAGAGACGCGATCGCTCTCACGGAGACAAGACCGACGTCGAGAAGACAGAGCTTCCTCAACAACCGATTCGAAGCCCACGAGGCCCGGATGCTAGTGGGAGAGGAGGCTTTGGATTTGGACCTCGGGGCGCGCGGGGAGGCTAGAAATGAAGGACAGCTCGATTCAACTGGTTACTCCACCCCATCCACGAGACACAACACATTATCGCCATCCCATCTGTGCCACTAGGCTTGCCGCAGCCGTTGGTCAATCTATCAGTTCCCCATTTACATGGATCGTACCGGGGTGTTTCATACTCATGGAAGTCCTCGGCCCGAGTTGATTGCATTTGCGACCTGTGACGTGTTGGGTCGATTCTCTGCAAATTTCGTCAGCAGTCCGTTCTTTTCTCCTGCCCTTTGTCTTGGGTACTCACCGGCATATCGTGCATAGCTGTCCAGATAAAGCGCATCCGTACTCGTGGTCGCCTGGACATGCTTGTTGGAGTCGATGGCATTCACCCACGCCGCCCATCGCGTGCCATCCCCGGCATCCGGCCATCCCCGATACGGCTTCATAACCCGGCGAAGCCGAATTACCCAAGGAGCAGCTTGGACGTCTACGAATGAGATATCTGGACCCAAGAAAAAAGGTCCTTTGGCATCGGCAGCCTTTATCAGCGTGTCAAAAGCTTTTCGCAGCTCCATGGCATGCTCCACCTGTTTGTCAGGGTCTTGTTCTTGCAAGAGCCGATAGAATCCTGGCACAACGTTCCGATTGATCTAGCCGAAGAGGTCAATGAAAGTCACATGGCTTTCCGGCATTGCTACCCACATGGTCTGCCCACAGTCGGCAATGCGCGCGTGTCTTTGGATCATCAGGCAGAAGTGGCGCACCGCCCTTCAAGTCTTCAAGCTAACGTCAATGACCATGATTAGAAGGAAACACCTATACTTTTCTGGATCAACACATTACTCACATATTCCATGAGGACGGTGCTTTCATAACAGCCCCAGTCGCCGTGTCGCAGGGCTGGAACAAGCCCTCGTGGGTTCACTTCAAGCAAGGACTGCGGCTTCTCGTACGGGTCGACTTCGATGTATTGATAGGGCATCTCCTTGGCCTCGAGGGCTATCCACACCCTTTGCACGAAAGGGCTTCGCATTGAAAAGTCATCACCTGTACATTAATTACTGCCACTGTGTGGATCTTCCGAGTTCTGCATCTTACCAGAAACAGCTTCCATAGAGCTTGAGAGATGTCTCTGCTAAATGGTTGGCTACCGTGACGGCAGCATCTCCTGTCGCTTTGGTGTGATATGATTTTTGACTCGACATATTGTTCTGTATCTTCTGACGGCACTGCGATGTGTCAGGGATCAAGACTACTGAATGGTTTCGATTTGATTAAAAGCTTGAAAAGGTCTCGCTTTGGCTGGTCCTACGATCCAATGGTCATGGGTAACTTGCGGGACTGTTGGCTGTGACGTAAGAACTACCAATCGCGGGGAAATTAGTGCAGTGCCAAGGTACTGCCTTGAAGCATCTCTTTCACCTGACACATGTGAGAAGAGCGTTATCATATCATCTCATGCTTTGGTCCAATCCATTACCTTCTATCTTTAACTGTTCACGACTTCACACACTCTCTCCAGTGTGACTTATTGGTCATGGTTGCCCCCTGCGAATTGACTCCTTTGACTGGGCGATATCGACAACGACATTGTGCATCTATTTGAACCATGGCTGGCAGTGTCATTCACACTTTGGGTCTCGTAAGAACTTCTTCAATTTTCAAGGTTAAGATTAGCCTGAGTACAGCATTATTCAATACGGCCAGTGCATTCCAGAAAGTCACCGGTATAGAAAGAATAGTTCAATGATTTTGACTGTTTCAACGTGATGGAGGCCTCACGTTTTCGTTAAGAAGATTTCGAATTGTTTGTCATTTGCGTACTTGAACAGCGAGGCACCACTCTATTGTACAGCACCTGTCACGATATGCTAAGCCCAAACGTGCCCGGATACAGCAGCTTGCTGAATGAAACCACAGCATCTGGACAGGCTGGACGTCAGTGCGAAGAAGCGCCCATTGAATGTGAAAGAGACCTTGGAGAAAGCACGGCCAGACTTCGTGTATTGAAAAGCATTTCCATCCTTGGGCTGACTCAGGTCCCATACTTTCAGAGTTCGAAAGACATGAGGTGAGCCGCAAGTCCCGATATGCCTTTAGATCGACAATATCGCTTCAGTGTATTTTGACTGCCGTAAGGCGAATACTCAAGAAAATACAAATGAGGGTGACGACCGCAGGTTCGCCAAACCAAGCGTTTCCAAATATCCCTACCGCAGCAGGACTTCCCTCTTTACAAAGACTTCTTGTTCGGGTATCTCTTAGCGGCCTCTGAGTTTGCAAAGGGGAATCCAGATGCGCGCTTGTCAACGCCTGTCTTTCGACTAATCTTCCCATTACTTGTCGCAAATAGCAGACACCATAGGCCAACAGCGGCAATGGAAGCGTTCACGGTCACCCCAAGAGTGAAAATACCCTGGCCGGTGGTCACAAATCTCGTGTACGCGTAGAATGCAGACGCCGATTGGAATAAGAAAGTGATCATTAACGTTGGGTTGGCGTATGGCGCTTTAGGATCTGAGTCTTCGGTTGTGACTGGCTCGGAGATCGTTGAAGTCAAGGGGATCGAGCCAGTCAGCATAGCTGTCAAAACGGCGATGGTAAGAAGGCTAAAGCCAAGACACCGAGCAAAGTAGATCTCAACCGCTGTTTCGAACGATTAGTCGATGGCATCGGCCACACGAGTGGAGGGTTTACAAGGCATGTGTCGAACTCACATGAGGCTTGGCGAGTCTCGTCCAGCATAAGAGCTGTGATCATCCCCGGGCTCAGGATCAGAGGTAGGCTCTGCAATGAAAGCCAACCCGCCGTCGAATAGGTATACGCTCGGAAGACCTACGGCATCATAGCCGGCGATCAGTGTCTGAGAGCTTATCCACCAAGATGCCAAGGGCCGATGGAAGACTGCGCGCTGGCTTGATCAACTCACGTCCATGTTGTTGTTCTGTTCCAAGTTTTATTCTCGTTCAAAAGCACCTGAAAGTCGGCAAGTAAGCAGTAGAAGGTATGTAGGTGAGAGATTGCTAGGGACAGTTAGGATTTTATATAAAGGTAGAGAAGCTGGAGGAGTAGGCAGCTTCATACCTCAGTACCTACCGGCCTGCCAGCTGCATGACGTCATTACGTAGGTACCACTTTGTCACTATGTGTTCAGAGAAATACTGATTTGTCTCCAATTACGGTATGCCCGGGACGGCGCTGAGAATAATCCGAGGGATCTACAATTCAGGTAGGTACAGCAAGATATCTAGGTCGCATGGGTCAAACTATATTTGGGTTTTGAATCTCGTCGGGGTTGAAGTCGCGATCGATTCCATTGGGGTTGACATCAAGTATCAACTACATACATCCAGAGTATGGACGTTCTGGCTTTTAGCCCAGCTCATGACGCGAAGCCCTACGGAGATGACTGGTGAATGGATTCTTGATCCTACGTTCTGGTCTTTATCCGACGGTCAAAGTCAATTTCTCGTCGACCGTAGTCAGTGTAGTTGTACTATACAGGCTACAGAGCGTATTTTCCACATGGCTATCCGGATTCCGGAGAGCCCGGATGGAGAACAAAGGTACTATCAACATGGATTGCTTCCGAGGAATCTGTCCAAAGCGGAATGGGGTGAAGTATATACAGCTCGTTTTAGAGGAAAATGAGGGCATATGCAGACTTCGAGGGCCTCATCCATGGAAAAGAAGGTTTTCAAGTATTGTTTTCAATGCAAACATCTAACAAAATCATCCAATTATCACCTCCAACACCAAGAACCCCAACAAGCCCATGCATCAACTCCTGGAATGAGGACAAAAATTGGATCATGACTGATTCATGCTGTTAGCCTGTAAGTATCTCGCAAAGCTGCCGTCAGCGTCGGAGGGACCGCTTTGGGAGCCCGACAGAGCTTCCTTGTACCGATCCGATAGGCCTTCATCGTCACCGGCATTGGGTGTGTGATCATAATCATAATCTCCGTCACTGAAGTCCTCTCCATCTGCCAAGCCTCGTTTGATGATCTCGTCCTCCTCCTCATCTTCCGCCTCGCTGACTGTTTCTGGCCCAGTCTCTGGACCCTTGCGATCCTTGGACGAACTAGAGACGGACATGTCCTTCATGAGTCTGCCGAGCTCCATTTCCCGCTGAGTTGACTTTTGCTTCTCACGCTCCTTCCTCTTGCGCTCAAGCTCGGGCTTGTAGTCACGCTCAAATTCCTGGCGCTTCGTTTCGACGGCCTCGAAGAACTCGTCCACTCCATCACCAGTCATAGAACTGACACCAACGACACTCAGGTGCCGATAGAACTCTTCCAACATGAGACTCATGCTGTTCAGCAAGGAGCCCATGTAGCCGCTGCCGGCGCCAAATCCGCCGGCACCACCTTCACCACCGAACGTGCCGGCTTCCTCCTCTTCACGCAAAGCCGCTTGAAATTTGTCAAAGTCGGTCATCCATTCCTTAGCAAATTCAGCATCCTTAACATCGGTCTTGTTGAAGACCAGGATCATTGGTAGCTTGGTCTTGTAGAGGATACTACATGCGTAAAGCATGTTACTCATAAAAGTGCTTGTAGAGCTCGCACGCGGGGTATCGATAATATATGCGATCACAGTTGGGAAAGACGAGGCCAACGTCTCCAAAAAAATGCTGCCTGATGCACTCCAGACAAATACCTCAATCTGACCCGGAGTGTCGACCAAGATATGTTCAATCGGCTTCGCGTCGGGAGTCTCGGGATTTGGAGTCGTGCGCTTCTCGAGTAAAGCGATGATCTGGTCCACTTTCGTCGCAAACAAGTTCAAAGACGTCAAAATACCACCGTTTGGCCCGAGGTTGTACTGCTTCATCACTTCTTTATAGTTGATGGAGTCTCGAATATCAATGTTACTTTCGAAAGGCACGGAATGAACTGCGGGGTCGAGGTTCATCACGTAAGGAACGTTGTTTTCGGAGTGAAGATATGAGTTTATTCTTTGCATGAATGTTGTTTTTCCGGAGCCTGCCAATTGCAACCATGAGCCCAAACTCGCGTCTGTAAGCTGTGAGATAGAGACGGTTTCTTACCTGCCATGCCCACGCAGACCACAGAGACGGCCGGCGACGCCATGTTGGGAGGGTTTTGTATGCGACGGAATCGGAAATGTAGGGGAGAAATATGCGAGTCAAGATAGTCCCACTCTTGTGTAGGATGAGGTTTTGGCGGACGTTGAGAGATAACTGTGATAGTGGCGTGAAGCTCTTTTTCTTTCTAGAACCACAACTTTCTTCTGGCCGCGGGGAAACTGCCGATCGGCGTCCGTACCGCCTTGCGGGTAAACGCTAAACGTCATGCCGTCGCAGTGATTCTGTGCTAAAATGTTCAACGAACAGCTCTGTGATTTACACTTGCCAAAATGACATTGGAAGATTTCGAAAAATCGCTTGCAGAAGCGCAGGATAAGCGGCAAGCAAGAAGCGAGAAAGATCGATCTCACCGAGAAAGTCATCGTGATCGCGACCGCAGCAAAGATCGCTCCAGCCGGCATCATCGTTCCAGCCATCATCACCATCACAGACGGCATTCGTCCCGCTCTCGAGAACGAGGGAGCACACGCGATTCCGAATCCCGCCACCATGACGAAGACAGTCATCGACACAAGCGCTCGAGACACACACATGACAGAAGAGACGAGCAGGACCGCTCGCGCAAACGCCGGCATCGAAACGACAAAGATGACGATCAACCAGCTCCAAAGACTCTCGACCCAGAAGATCCCAGTACATTGAAGCGAGACTCTTGGATGGAAGCACCATCTGCCCTTGACATTGAATATGTGCATCATCCTAATCCAGAACGGGTGAAGGAAGCTACGAAGCCCAAGATGCTCCAGGCTGATTTCGAACTCAAAATCCACGATAAAGAGCTCAACAATCACTTGCGTGACCTCAAGGATGGAAAGGTGCTAAATGACTTGGAAGAAGAGCCTGCTATACATGAGGTGGACTACACATTTGGTGACTCCGGGTCTCAGTGGAGGATGACCAAGCTAAAGGGTGTTTATCGAGAAGCTCAGGAAAGTGGCAGACCTGTCGAAGAGGTTGCCACAGAGCGATTCGGCGACCTTCGCTCTTTCGATGATGCAAGAGAAGAGGAAATTGAAATCGATCGTCGCAAAACATACGGCGAGTCATACGTCGGCAATGACAAGCCCAGTGGGGAGCTGTTCCAAGAGAGAAAGCTGCAAGAGGGGCTACATCGACAATCGCATGAGCATGTACGAGATCCAGCCGAGGAACCCAGCGCCGAAGGTCAAGGCAAACCCATGGATACTGTGCAACCAATGAATACGACAAAGCCCCTCGACCAGACGGCGCTAAATCGCCTTAAAGCCCAGATGATGAAAGCGAAGCTGAAAGGTGCAGCGAATGCGGCGGAACTTGAAGAACAGTACAATACCGCCGCAGCTGCAGTCATGTCTAATCGCAGCGAGGCAGACGTAGTCGTGCTTGGTGTTCAGCAAAATCGCATGTTGGCCGGCTCAAAGAATGAGGTCAAGGCGGTGGACACGAAACGCGGCCGCGAGCGAGGTCTCGTGGAGGACAACGAAGACATGAGCATTGAGGACATGGTTCGAGAGGAGCGGAAGACTCGCGGGCAATTCGGGGGTGAAGGAGCACGGCTGGCGGAGCGTATTGCAAAAGATGGCAAATTCGAGGTGAGCTACATGCCGATCATAATCGTCACTCGTTCTCTATGCAGGATAAAAGAACTAACGGAGTCACAGAACGACTTGGAGTACATGGATGAGCAAGCTTCTAAATTAGCCAAACGAGTACATCGGTCGGAGATTGACATCAAGAGCGCCACCATCAATGACTTCCGCAAGATGAATCGCATTCTCGACAATTGCCAACTTTGCCATAATGAAGACACGAATACTCCACCTGTCGCTCCGGTGGTGTCGCTCGCTACAAGAGTGTACCTCACGCTACCGACTGAGCCTGAGATCAGCGAGGGTGGCGCAACGATCGTCCCAATCCAGCATCGGACTAATCTCCTGGAATGCGACGACGATGAGTGGGAGGAAATTCGAAACTTCATGAAGAGCTTAACGCGCATGTACCACGATCAGGGCCGAGATGTCATATTTTACGAAAACGCGGCCCAGCCACAGCGAAAACGTCATGCATCCATGGAAGTGGTTCCTCTACCCTACAGTCTCGGTGAGACCTCGCCAGCGTTCTTCAAAGAGGCCATTCTGAGTGCAGAGTCAGAATGGTCGCAGCATCGGAAGCTCATCGACACTCTGGCCAAGTCCAAGCAAGGTCTCGGCAGAAACGCATTCCGCCGGACGTTAGTCAAGGAGATGCCCTACTTCCATGTATGGTTTGAACTTGACGGGGGACTAGGCCACATTGTTGAAGATGACAATCGATGGCCTCGGGGTGATCTGTTTGCCCGCGAAGTCATCGGTGGCATGCTCGATGTCGCACCCGACGTAATCAAGCGCCAGGGCAGATGGAATCGTGGTGGCGACCCACGAGTTGAAGGGTTCAGGAAGCGCTGGAGAAAGTTTGACTGGACTCGTGTTCTCGTCGAGAGTTAGACTGAAAACGAGATTTCATGTAGGCTTTGGCAATTGTCATCAAATAGCTAGTCCACGGCAGGAGTAGCTGGTACGACCAACAATGACAGGCAAAGAGAGCCGCTGCAGATTGCATTCAATAAGCCGTCCAAAGACGTTACTAACCACCTCGTGTGGCACATACTGTAGAGTGTAGACCGCTGTATTTCATGCCGCCTTAGCTGGGATTTCGTTCTTGCATAATTGTATACGATCGGCATTCGTCCAATGCACTGTATGACTTGCGCAGGCGTCACTTAGACTTATCATTTGAGCTAATATTCCATGACTGATTACCCTGTTTCTCAGCGTCGCGGTATTCGGTCGATGCTTTGAGTGTATGTCACAAAGCCTACTCGCGACGGTTCTTGTCTCCCATGTGCTGATGCGGGGAACGGGCCGACTTGCGGGCATTTTCTCGGAGATAACCTAATATTGAACCCCGTAGGTGGCCGTCGATTAGGACTAGTCCCTGCGGGGTTCATCTATCAATCGGCCGATAGTAGTCACTCACGCTGCCCCTCAAGCGTTGCTGATTCAATCAATTGAACCAACCTTGAGTACCTATCAATTCCGTGACTCTTACATTGCCGCGCCTGCGTCATTCGCTCCAATTGACGACATCCATATCGGAGCTGGGATTCTCGGCTGACTGTGGAGTCAGGATCGCTGAATTTGTACATAAGTGAGTTCCGTTTTACCTCCGAACCCCCTCATTATCTCTTGGAACGTACATGTACGTGTGTCCCGGTCCAGGGCATAGTCCGGGTTGAACACAAAATCAGCAAGACGGGACATGGATTAGTGAATCATCTCGAGCTAGGGTGCACCCATACATAATGAGCCGCTTAGCTAACGTATGAGGAACATCAGTCCCAGCATATCCTCCACTGACCATAAACATGAAGTTCCAAGAAAAGAAACCCAAGGTTCTGTTCCTTGGAAGTGTAAACTTGTATGTTGGATAACAATTTGACATACTTAGCGAGAAGCACCAGCTAATAAGTGATAATGCATAGTGCAAAAGACGCCTACGAATCATTGAATCAAACCGTCGAACTCGTGAAACCAGCTGCAAAAAACAGAGAGCAGTTCATTGAAGAATGCCGCAGGGGCACCTTTGACGACATCAGAGTGGCTTATCGCGATTTTTTCTCCTCCCGGATCACCGGCCTCGTTGATCAGGAGCTCATTGATGCCTTGCCGCGTAGCTTGAGGTTCATGGCATCATGTGGTAGGATTTCCTTCGAATAGGACAAGGTGTACATATGGGCGAGACTGACGTATCCCGTTTGATTTAGGGGCTGGCTACGACCAGCTGGACATCGATGCCTGCAGTGCGCGCAATCCTCCGCTACTGGTCTCCAACACGCCTACCGCAGTAGACGATGCTACAGCCGACGCTAACATGTTTCTCATACTCGGCGCACTTCGAAACTTCAACTCTGGCATGCATTCTCTGCGCCAAGGCAAGTGGTTAGGTCAACCGATACCCTCATTTGGCCGCGACCCTGGGGGTAAGACCCTGGGCATTCTGGGCATGGGTGGCATTGGACGAAACCTGAAGGCGAAAGCCGAAGCATTTGGTATGAAAGTGATTTACCACAACCGCCGACAACTGAGCGACGAGCTTGCTGCTGGGGCGCAGTACGTCACATTTGATGACTTGATGTCTTCGAGTGACGTTCTCAGTTTGAACCTACCTCTCAATGTAGGTGCATGGGTCTGATTGGGCGCGATCAGATAAAATACCTTCGGGAAGTGTCGCATGAGCGGCATCTGTCCAGCTCATTTGCTAACAGGATGACAGAAAAACACCCGTCACATCATTAGTACAGCCGAATTCGCCAAGATGAAGGATGGAGTGGTCGTGGTCAACACAGCGCGAGGTGCTGTTATGGATGAGGCTGCCCTCGTGCAGGCTCTTGAAAGCGGAAAGGTATTCTCCGCGGGACTCGATGTCTTTGAAAATGAGCCTGAAATCCATCCTGGGTTGTTGCATAATCAACGAGTCATCCTTGTTCCTCATATGGGAACGTGGACTACCGAGGTAGGTCTAGCAGACGTATACTGCCTTGCCTATGAAGGAGGTGACTGACATTCCGGTAGACTCTCACGGCGATGGAAACGTGGGCGATTGACAATGTAACTCAGGCTCTGACGAAGGGAACGCTGAAAAGTCCTGTGCCAGAGCAGTCTCATTTGAAGTGATAGCTTCTTTTTGATTTAGGAGGGATTAGAATGGTGTGAGCCATCTGCATTGGTGTGCCTTCGACATTTGAACCAGAAATATAGAGCGAATCCTGCCATATTGCTATTTCGCCCTGAATCATGAAGGTTAACTCAGTGTCATCATATGAGCTACCTGCTTGTGCAGTGCCTGTACACTGAGCGTTTAGTAGGAAAAGAGCATTTCAATTCGCTCGCCATGATCCGGTCGTGGAACGGAGTAGAGCTGTCAGATACTTACTCTCGTGTGCTTGATTGCCAATATTAGGGTAGTTCCGTTGGTAAGATTAATGAGAAATGATGACTAGATCACGCTTTGATACTATGCAGGACGAACCTCGATGCGGCGATGGTTCGGTGATCTCTGAAGCTTTGGCCGACTGAGACCGGTTCTTTCTAAAGCTTTCACGGACTGACCTGAGGCAGACTTATTTCCCACAACGTCGAACTTAAGACTGAGGCCTGATAGCAGTATCATGAATCAAGCAGATGAGTATAATGGAACGTCATGGCCGACAACCTTAGATCAGATCAACTAGATGCAGCGGCAGGTCCGCCTATAAACTTCCTCATTTGGACTAGTGCCATAGTGGCGAGAGCCAACGCAATCTTATCGCCGTCGCGACCTTAATTCCCCGTTGTATATTCACTCTGCAATAGCCAAGATGGCTGAATACTGGAAATCAGCGGTACGTTTTCCCCATTAAATACACTACGAGATCTTCCGCTAATCTTGTGTGTGTCTGTAGCCTCGTTTTTGGTGCAAACAATGCAAAATATTCATTCGAGACACGCCCTTCGAGAAGACCCAGCATGAAGCGAGTCCTAAACATCAAGGAAGCCTAAAGCGCTTCCTTCGAGATATCCACCGCAACAACGAACAGCAACAGCGCGAATCTCAGCGAGCCAAAAGTGAAGTTGAACGATTACGGCAAGCTGTATCGGGTGAATCCTCGAAAAATGACCCGAATGCCTCGGCGGCGCCGTGGAAGAAGCGGGCCGCGCCAGTGTCTGATGCTGCCAGTCGGCCCGTGAGTCTTGAGGAAAGAAAGAAGCAGATGGACCAGCTCGCTGCAATGGGTGTGGCAATCCCCGACGAGTATCGCGGGGAGATGGCTTTGGCTGGAGAATGGCAGACGATGTCGGAGACAAAAGTCGACGAGGCAGAGACTGGTGTCAAATCAATTGGAGTCCGGAAACGCAAACTTCAAGGTGAAGACGAGGAAGGTTCAGAGGAAGAGTTCACCAATGAATCCGCGCGGTTGGTGAGCAGAGGATGGGGATCCCGGATGAGGTCTTATCCTGGGACGCAGCATGAAGGGGATGGGGACTTGGATGCTTTGCTTGCTTCGACTCAGGACTTGAAGAAAACCAAAGTCCCAAACACAGATGCCGACTCTGATGGCGTGAAAAAGGATCAGCCAGAGGACACGACCTCACAGGCTACGAAAGAAGAGACTGCAAGAGACTCGCAGCTCAACGAGACCGACAACCCCGCGACTGTCAAGACAGAAGCTTCGGGAGATCCATCACCTACTCTCGACGAACCAAAAGCACCTGAAGAAGCGGCTGGTCCCATCTTCAAGAAGCGGAAAGCCAAGATTATGAGAAAACAAACAGCCGAGCAGTCTGATAAACAATGATTCAGACTATGCCTCGGCGACCGAGCGATTGGAAGAACTGGTCGGGGCAATTCTGCAAGTAAATCGTCTGCCACTTGATTTACAAGATCTTCAAAAGGAATTCAGAGGTGATCTGCAGCAGACACACGTATAGTCTCGACCACAGCCTGGTACCGCCTCGACAGCGTTTCTCAGTGAAAGCCCGACATTTGTGCATGCAAGAAAGCGACTTTGTCCTTCAATTCACATGGTCCCGCACTTGACAATTTCCATCGGACTGGGTCAGTGCGCTGGCAACTCGAGAAAGCATCAATTCGAGATTCAAGGTATGCAGATTTGACGTGTTGCTGCCATTGAAGCCTTCCGCTCAGCCCTCAGGCTACTATGCCCGGCAGAAACTTACTTTGCCATGTGATGAAGCTACGAATAATGAAATACAGTAAGAACTGCTACCAGTAAGTTTTTCGCAGCCACAAGTTTGCGCGCGTGTCACTTTGTAAATATCTATCCGTGCAGAGGTTTGTATGCATGGTGTAAATAAGCTTGTTGTATAGACTTTAGTGTTGCCACTCCAATTTTTTCTCGGCGCTGGAGCGGAGAACCTTTGGATCGCCGGAAAAGAAAGCTGCTTTAGTTCGCTCCTTCAACTTCGCGCAACTCCCTCCGGCTGCCCACCAAAATCAGAAACCCGACGAGTTGACCAGCAGCTCGCGCCTCACCACCCTTTGTACAGACACCCAGTGTCATTTTCATGTGAGTCGATCCTGTTCAATCCACGATGAATTGCACCATCCGGTCTGCCCGCATTGTCCTGTCCGAGGCGCATTTCTCTGGCGGTCGTCAGCCATTCCCAAAACCACTGTATCTCAAGCCTTGGCTCCGCGATCGACCATCATTCGAAGAAAACTTTCCTCCCGATCAGTCAGGATCATCGTACCAGTTGACGGCGTTCGCCTGATATTCCATTGTGGGCGGGGAAGGGTCTTTGGGACTTGAAGCACAGAGAATGCGACAAACCTTGAGTGGGTGACGTTCGCATGGAGGGAAAACGAGTGGCTTCGCTACTGGGACAACAGTCTCGGTCAGCGACCATTCAAGAAATATCACGCGCTTGTTGAGTCTCAATGGCCGAGAGTGGTGTCTGGACGTCAAGACTTTCAAATCGTGCGATTGGCACTTTCCTCCGTCAGGCAGAAGTCGCTCGGCTATCGAGGACTCGGAGGAGCTAAGCATGCGCGACATCATTCACGATGCTCACATGAATTGCATTGCTCTGATCGAAAAGCCACAGAGACCCGGCGCAGACCGCGAGAATGGGCAGGGCCGAGGCTGGCAAACGCGACTCGTGGAAGGGCTTCACGCTAATAGCTTTTCATTCAATCAGATTCACAGCGATAAATGATTTATACGTTTCAGCCGATTCGACCTGGAGTGGTGCCATCACCCAGCCGCAAGCAGCACAGTCTTTGACCACGAGGTGTACAGTTATCCTGCATTGATCCAGATAGGACAGGACCGATCCAGACCCCTAGCGATAAAAGCAGGCCAGCTTAATTGCATTCCATAGAGGGCTGGCAGAAGACATGGCCGAGTCATCTGAACCACATGCTGGGGGAACGGTCGAAGAAGGCCAGGCCCCAGCTTCCCTTGGAGCTGATGCGAGTGTTCCAGCGCCGGTGACCAAAGAGCCACCGACAGGTGCCGCACAGTCGTCCCAGCGATCAAACGACGCATCGATGATAGACTCTACCCAACCGTCGACGCCGCAAATCGAAGACCAAAGGGAACCAGTGCCAGCGCCGCCCGAACCCTCAGAACCATCAGAACCGGTCAAGCCTGAACAACCATCAGGAACACCGGCCCCTCCTCCTCATCCGCCTTCTCCTCGACCAGCGCAACCCCCTACACCTGCGCCAACGTCTTTGCCTAACAATGCGGACATTGCGGCACCAGTTGAACCGTCTGATTCTACGGAGCTTTCTACATCCGCTGCCCTTGTGGCACCCGCTGAACATGCTGCGCCTCTACAATCTGCTCCGCCTGATCCATCCGCTCCGTCCGCTCCGTCCGCTTCGCCTGTTCTATCAGCCCCAACTACTCTGCCTGCCCCATCTGCTGAATCTGCTGAGCCTGCTACGTCCGTTGCGCTCAATACCAACCCTGGGTCTGCAGATCATGCGAGCGCAGAAGAAAAACCGGCGCAACCTGGAGAAAATGGCGGCCCCGGCAGTAATATAGAGCAGCCAGGAGTCCCCGCGCAAAATATCCCATCCACCTTCCCATCGCTCCCTGCGATGGATACGTCTCTGCCTCCAATCGACACCTCACATTCCCTAGATGACAACGAGCTACCGTCATTCGATGCCGCTCTTCGAGCCGTCAGCTCGGCATCAGCAGACGATTTGGCGCTGCCAGCGATTGATACAACTTTGCCCGCAATAGGCACGGATATACCAACCATGGACCACCCATTTGGTGATGACAGTCACTTTGGGCATCACGACCCCCAGGATGGAGGGGATCACCCCATGAATACTGGCCATGACTCGCTTCACGGGCCCATTAATGGCACTACGCACTATCAGAATCCTCCTCACGACAATTATCAAACACCGGCGAATGGCAACTACCAGTACAGCTCAGGCACACCACACGATGGACAGCAACCCTCGCAGGCTTCGCCCCAACATCAGTATCAATCCCAGCCACAGCAGAGTTACCAATCGCAATCAACGGACATGTACCACACCTCAGGTGGAGGATTCGCCAGCGTCAACGCCAATCCCAACAGCCATGTCCAAGGACAAACTGGTCAAATGCCACAGGCACCCATTGGCTCTCCTATGCCTTCCACCATGCCCAACATGGCGTCTATGGGGCAATACATGACAGGCTATCCCTCCAGCGTATCCCCGTCAGGTATGAGCCCAAATTCGCAGATGGCCTATTCCATGCCTGGGGATCCGAACAAGATGTTGTCCAGTGGGCGACACAAAAAGGAAGTGAAGCGACGCACGAAGACAGGGTGCTTGACCTGTCGCAAACGCAGAATTAAAGTACGTCAATTCGATGGTCTCATAATTGGGGAAATTGCCCTGTTGGAGTTTCGGTTTTGCACGTTGCGCGCCGCGGGGCCTACGGGCCTCGCTTGTTGCCGCAGACCCCGCCCTTTATCGTTTATTTTATCTCCCGCGCTTAAGTTGCAGCCACATCCCCCTCAATTTTCTCCGCTGCTTGCGATCCATTGATTTACTGATTTGTGCAGTGTGACGAAGGTCATCCCGTGTGCAGAAACTGCGTCAAGAGCAAGCGCGAGTGTTTAGGTTACGACCCGGTGTTTCGTCCTCAGGCATCCGCTCCGTCGGCCATCCAGCCCGCTCCAAATCCCCAGGCGCCGTCGCTCGTTGTCAATCCTCAGGGTCCTCCAGTGCAGGCTGCGCCCTCGTATCCGTCTGCGCCGCCCGGGTACATGCCCGCATCATCGCAACCCTTCGCACCCTCACTTCATTCCGAGTCTCCCAGCGCTTCCACAGATCATCACGACAACGCAACAGGCATCGACCATTCTCTTGCGACAAGTACTGTATCACATCATTCCACAATGCAGTCCACAAATGAATTCAGACCGCAGAGCTCCGAGCATCTCTACAAAGGTAAGTCAAGGCAGATTATTCGTAGGAGATCTGCAGGTCCACCGGGACATAGGCCTGCATGCAGCTACTTCTGGACTCCGATCATGGCCAAAGCTAACCATATTACCGGTGTTTGCAGCCAAGAATCTCAATGTCAATGACTTGATGGCTTTGCGAGGAATATCTCCTCCCCCACCACATACGATCGGCACTCTCCCACCTGGGCGCCTCGAAGAGATTCAAGCGGTGTTTCTTGCGACATATGCCCCTGCCATTGACAAGTTGCTGGAAGTTCGCTGGTACGCAGACAAAGCGCTCTCTACGCTTATGGCAGACGCACAATTGATGGCCGATTATTCCGCTTTGATTAACGCTTTCAATGACTGGAATCTCAATGATGGCAATACGGTTGCCCGGCTGGAGAGTTTCGAAGCTTCGATTATCTGGCGGAGCATGACTTTGTGTCGTCAGGCGCAGTCCACGGATAACAGGCAGGCAGGTCAGGACTGGAACCTGATTGCAGCAACGGCGCGCCTGAACGCCATCGAAGCCCTTCTTACTTGGACACATCTGGACCAGAACCCTTTGTCCCGCACTCACCGAACTGAAGCTGCCACTCCCCCACACCAGCCTGATCAGTTCATGCAGCGCCAATTGGACTTCTGGAGCGAATTAGGCGATTTTCTCACCCTCCACGACAACGAAGCAAGCTCCGCTAAGCAGATCGACGATACTCTTGGTCGCTGTCGTCAACTGCTCGACACCTATGAAAATCGTGATATCATCTACTCCATCGCTATTGCCAGGCACCTCGGCCAACGATGGGCAGACTTCCCCAATAGTCTTCCCAAAGCCGGGTACACAACCGAAAAGGAGGCTGGTACCAAGCTTTTTGTCGCGCACAAGTTCATTGAGGAAGAGGCCGAAGGCAAAGGCACGACTCAGATCTACAAACGAATCTGTTGCATGGCTGTCCGTTCGTGGTGGGTTGCTCGCGAGTGACTCATCACATGAGGCCCGAATTCGACGATTTTTGCTTTCATTCCAATAACAACAGCCCATCATCATCGTCGTCGTCATTGTGATGCGGTTCGTTCCTGTTCCTATTCCCATTGTTTCATATCAACTTCACCTCATTGATTGCGCAGCGGCGTTGATTCTGCTTGCGATTCCAAAAGCATCATGGCCTGGCGTTACGATCTTTTACCAACGATTCCTTCGAGATGCGATTCTCTATTTTCCCCCACTGCGAGCTCCAGGGACCCGGCTGTACCATGTATGCCCGGGCTTACGGCGTTAAAACGGCCTTGGCATTGACCTTACGAAGCAGCTCTGTTCACTTTTCTTGTCGGTTTTCCTTCTGTACACTTCCAATATCATTCCGCTAGACCAGATCTAGAGGGCCTCGCTTCAGCGGCTAGACAATTGACCATGATCACAAGACCAAACCCAAAACAAAAAACCCCTAGGTGCCGTCAAAAGGGCAGCGCCAGGGAGCTATTGCCAGCAAATAATGTATTTGTGAATACGAAAGTGTAAACGATCAGACCGAAGATCTCAAGCGGAAGGTATCTCCACTCGAATCTTCATTTCACCTGTCTCGCCCTGAAATAGGAATCCAATATCACGCGTGGACTCTGTCAATTCGATCTCCCGTCTCGCGAAACGGTTGCTCCTGGCCAGAGACTCGGGATCTTCAGGTTGTATATCATCGAGGTCACTGTCATCATCCCAAGTGACTTCGCCGTCCTCGCCTGTCCTCTGTTCAATTGGGTCCCACTCGTCCGTCTCCCAAATCAGCCTGAAAGAAAATGGCGTCAGACCAAACAGGCGTGAAACAACAGCTTTAACCTGGTAAGCATCGAATGAATTCGGGACCTCTTGCACATGGGTTTGTGAGTCGGAGAGCCGAAAAGCCAACTTGACGAGGCGCGCGGCCACGGACCGAGGGTGGACTTTTCTTCCTGAGCCATCTCCCTCGGTAGTTCGTGTGACCGTGGGTTCTCCGTATAGCTCGCAGAGTGCTTTGTAGCGAGGATGCGAGGCTAGGATGGCGGGTTGTTCTGATTCGGAGGTGGCGGAGAGTTCCTTGCCGATGAGGGAGAGATAGTACATTTCGGCGTTGGAGCGATCCTGTGCAGATATGGTGCTGTAGTTGAGCACTGTAAGAGAAGCTGGGAATCGAGCTAGTGTGAGCATGAATGCTTCGTCTAGTGTCATGGGCTGGGCCGCGCTCATGCTGGACGTAGCGGCGGCGATGGCTGGGGGGAGAGGTGATTGATCGTAAAGAGGGTTCGTGGTCATTCGGAGGGTAGTGAGACCGGGAAAAAGAAGAGGAACTTGATTGACAAAGTCCCAGGATGATATTTTGTTGCGGGACAGGTCCACGGAAGTGACTGAGGGAGGGAACGTCAAGGAGCGCTTTGCTTGCTCGGGATCGGCACTGATAGCGTGGATATTGTTCCCTCGTAAAGAAAGATGTTGCAAAGTTGGAATCTGAGCGAGTGGACGTAATGCAGAAAGCGATTCGAATTCATTGTTCTCGAGAATCAGTGTGGTAATCTGGATGCCTGACACTGGGACGGATATGGTGTTCACTTGATTCCCGGATGCCACTAGATTTGTCAATGATGGGAATCGGGATATGACCTCGACGATCTAGGCGGACTTGTTAGTGATCTGTTGCCCTTTCAATTGCATGGGGCTGACTTCTCACGCACCTCATCCCAGGTCAGCAGCGTGTCAGCAAGATGAAGCTCGGTGATACCTTGAAAGATCAGTCCGTCCTCTAAAGGTTGGAAACGATTGCCACTAGTACTCGACTTAGCTTCCTGATCAAGTGCTCGCATGTCGTGTTTTGCAACTTTTCTCGCGGACATTCATCGCACTTACTTGACCTTGAGCTTTTTCAAGCCCTTGAGCTGACTGCAGATGTGCCAGACATGTCGCCAGCTACTGAGCAAGTTTCGACTCAAATCAAGCTGCTCGATGTTTGGACATGTTGAAGCGATCTCCCGAGCCACTCCAAGGGCTTCGGGTTCTGGCTGCTCATAAGAGGACAGTATTCCTGTCACGCACAAGCCGTCAAGCAAAGCAATGCGTAGTTGTTCCAACTGTGCAAATTGTCTGCGAATCTTATCGAAGCCAACTTCTTCGACAACCTTGCCGCTGATTTCGATAGAGCCTTGATTGGCCTTGCCAACTTTTCGGGAGTTTGAATTCTGCGTCGGCTCTTCATCTTCCTCGGCTGCGTATTTGGCTCGCAAGGCGTCCAAGAAGCCTTGAGGTGAATCCGATGGCCTTGACGGGCGCACAAATGAACCCGCCGTGGGGTGGTTGCTCTTGCCTGACCATCGGGTTAGTGTATCAAAGTCAAATTAAATGTCCGGAGTGTACAGGAGATTTGTCTATAGTTCTGGCTCATACATGTGAATTGCTGCTTTCCTTTATGCTCTCCCGAATGCTTGCCTCTCGTGGGGTCGTCCCACTCAACGCCTAGCCATTCCCCGGTGGTGCCTTTGAGAGGTCCCACAAAGCGAATGGTGCATCGCTGGCCATTGTAGGACCGACGGTGACTTACAGTGATGGCAGACATGTCGTCAATCGAGCTTTCAGGATTCTAGCTCCGTGGCACTGCAGATACAGGCCACTATCAACATAGGCCGCTGTATCTACTTCTAGTAACAGTGTCTGAGAGTTGAACTCCCGCGGTGCTTACATAACCTCCCAGGGTTCCACTCCCCGTCCGGCCCAGCGTCGGACTATCAGAGCTCTGAGACGTGCGCAGGTTGGTCATTTCTTTGCTCCTGCAACACGCTTCAATAATCATGGATTATCAGGTATGTGTGCACTACGACGAGGGCTTTCTTCACGTCCATCCACGCTGTGTCGAGTTTACAACTGACACTTCTCCCAGAATCGCGCAGGCTCCAAATTCGGCGGCGGAGGCGTTGCCTCCCACTCCGCAACCAACGCAGACCGTCGTGAGCGTTTGCGCAAGCTCGCGCTCGAGTCCATCGACCTCGACAAAGACCCTTACTTCTTCAAGAACCACGTCGGCAGCTTCGAGTGCCGTCTCTGTCTCACAGTCCACCAAAATGACGGCTCTTACCTGGCCCACACGCAGGGCAAGAAGCACCAGACAAATCTCGCCCGTCGCGCGGCCCGCGAGCAGCGCGAGGGTAAAAATCAAGATCCTTCCACGCTGCCCGGAGCAATGGGCGTGCAGGTCAAGAAGCAGACTATCAAAATCGGGCGACCGGGATATAAGATTACCAAGATCCGAGACCCATTGACTCGGCAGATGGGATTGTTGTTCCAATTACAATTCCAAGAAATCACACCCGGCATCGTTCCCCGTGTGCGGTTCATGTCGGCTTTTGAACAGAAAGTTGAGGATCCCGACAAGAATTTCCAGTACCTTGTTGTGGCGGCGGAGCCATATCAGACCTGTGCTTTCAAGCTGCAGGCCAAGGAGATTGATCGCCGGGAAGGAAGGTATTGGACGTGGTTCGATGAAGATAGCAAAGAGTTTTGGGTCCAAATCATGTTCAAGACGGAACGTGAGGAACGGTTCAGTGGTGTGCCCGGCCTAGCGCCCGCTCGGACGTGATGTCGAATACGCATTTTCTTTTACATCATTCAATTTTAAGGCAATTTCAATGGCCGAAGGATTCGGAGAGGGACACTGGCGTTTGGGTTGCACTCCAATTCATTCTCATCAAGTCATGTCTATATATCGCAAATGGTGGCTTTTTTCCTGGAGTTTGACACAAAATACCAGTCTCTCGCATTTGAAGTAGGTCATATTTTCCATATCAAACCGCCAAGGGACCTGTACTGGACTGCTTTAAGACTGCGTGGCTGAACTACCCTTTCCAGAAGAACTATTTCTCCTCGAATTGAAGTTTCTTCGGCATCAATTCAGGGACAAGCAGTGCACAATGTGTGTCCTCGTCCAATAAAAAAAACAGTCGATATTTGCTTCCGTCTGCGCTTTGCTATCAAAGGAAATGCCAAACTAGACCTCATCAGATTGCGTTTGATTTCATACCCCAAAGGTGAGGCTCAAGGTCGAATTTCAAGAAAATTTTCACGCTTGATATGCTGGGCTAAACAACCCAAAGCGAAAGGGAACAAAAAAAAGAGATCAAGGCCTCGATCGAAGTAGAGCGTTTACTGATTGGAAATGCCAAAGCGCAGGCCCAGCTGCTGCTCTGAGTATACCGCTAGTCGACCCGAGAAAAGCAGACGATTTTTGGAGAGATCATTCACAAGAGAGCACTTAGTTGCTCTGGAAAGCATTGAAGGCTTTGTAGGTGTAACCGATGAATGGTAAACTCATCTCGGCCTCTTGCGACTCTGGCATGGCCCGAGCTTGGGCACGGTGGATGGCGCTCGTATCCTCCTGAGGGATCTCGTCAATGGGGAAGTATGACACATCGATATTGGAGCTGAGGCGAGGCTCGAAGGGCGCCCGGATGTTGCGTAGCTGATCCCACACAACACCACGGAAGAACGGATGGTTCTTTATTTGCGTGGCACCGCCATGCTGTCCACCCTCGCTGCCAATCCGGTGTTCAGGATCACACAAGAAGCTTTACAGGGTTGTTAATATCAAAATCCGAAAAGAAAAATGAGGAGCAATGTTTGACATACCTTCGAATCAATGATTCGGACTCACGAGAGAGAACCAGCTCGTCGGGGAAGTACAAGCACTCGCGCCAGTTGACAATCTTGCGATAAGTCTCGTGCGTTTCCTCCGCACAGAATGGCGGCCAGCCGACAAGACATTCAAACATAATAGCACCCACTGACCACCAGTCACAGAGATACGTGTATCCTTGGCCGTTGAAAATCTCCGGCGCGATGTAATCAGGCGTTCCGACAGTGGAATACGCCATGGCACGGCGAGACTTTCGCCACGTGTTGATTTGGCCACGATTGGAGACCGTCAGATTGATGGCGTCATTGAAGTAGCCGGAATTACGGTTACGATCCTTTGACGAGGAGTTCTTCAGGAGGTTCTGGTAATAGGCGTTATCGTGGGTCTTTTTACCGCCAGTGGATAGACCGAAATCGGTCAATTTCACATGGCCACCACGGTCGAGAAGAATATTGTCAGGTTTGATGTCACTGGGAATTGGTGTTAGCACCAGTTTCTCAGTTCAAGAGCAGGGAGATCCGGGGTATATGGAAAGCTACATACCGGTGAAGGAAGCCAAGCTTGTGGACGGCCTCAATAGCCATGACGACTTCGGCCATGTAGAAACGTGTGATATCCTCGGAGAAAATCTCGTACTTGATAAGCATTGTCATCAAGTCACCACCGGGCAAGAACTCCATCAGCAGATAGAGGTAGGCTGTATCCTGGAAGGAGGCGTGCAGCTTAACCAGCCAAGGGTTGTCCTTTGAGTCTGCTAGAATGTCGCGCTCGGCCCGAACGTGCGCCAATTGATCTTTCTTGAACATCTCCGATTTGATGAGAGACTTGAGGGCGTAGATTTTGCCATCCGTTTTGCGTTGCACCAATTTCACCTCTCCGAAAGCGCCCTTTCCGATGATCTTGATGGTCTGGAAGTTCTGTGGGGTCTCCTTGGTGCGGAGGAATCGCAAAAAGTCTGATTCTCTCTTGGAGATCCCCTCTGCTTCTTGGCGCTTTTGGGTCGCGGGAATGTTCGCGTCTTGGAGGGTCTTGTCCAGGTCAACGGAGCTGTAGGGTGCGCAAGGGCTCATGTTAGCTGCTGATTGGCAGACGAGGATCGGCGACTTGAGGGGAAGTACGGAAGAGTCAAATGTGCATACCGCATGTTACGATCACGAGCTCGCTCAATGTTCTCGTGGAAGAAGACCGTCACCAACTCCTTGGCAGCCTTGCCGCGCTTGTGGACATTCTCCGAGTACCGTTCTGGGTGGCGCTGCAACTCCTCGTGCTCCGATGGCGGGCGGGGGCTTCGAGGCACTGGAGGGACAAGGTGTGCAGCCTGCGCCTGGCCGGCCGGCGATCCTCCCGCGGTTCGAGGACGAGAGGCCGGGGACGGAGCCCGGTTGAAGAAACCCCCTCGGTTGGCGTTCAGGTCCTGGTTGGAGAATTGCTGGATCAAACCGTTTGTCGCATTATTGGCATACCCGGGACGGGTCTGGTAGGCTGCCTGAGGTGATTGCAGGGCCTGTTGCTGCGCATACTGCTGATGCTGTTGCTGTTGCTGCTGCTGTTGAGCATACTGAGGATTCTGGGCCGTGTAGGGATGTTGCATGAAGTACCCCGGGGCGTAAGCGGGATTTGAGGGGTCAACATAGTCCTGAGCTCCTGGGTTCTGATAGATCGGTTGGGGGAAGGCGGATGGAGTCGTGGGATAGGCACGGCTGTTGGCCGCGTTGTAGTTGCGGTCATTGTAGCCGTAGTTCGCAGGCATGCGATTGTTGTTGTTGTTCGGATCCATCTCGACGACTGGTCCTTTCTCCCGAATGAGGGAAGAACACGGAATCAAGTGTGGTCAGAGTGGAAAGGATATGGGGGATATGGAGAGGGTCGTAGAGACGTGGGAGAAAGGAGAACGAGAAGGCGGGGGGATTGTTTCAGAGAAGCGGTGGCTCCCTCAGGAGGCAATCCAGTACCCCCCCTCCTCAACGGGAATTAACCAAACATTGTCGCCAGGGGCCCATCCACATCAATGTGGCAATCAGTCCATCGATTTGGGTTGGATGGCAGAATCTATTTTGGTAGTCTCTATAGTATTTCCTTGACTTGGATGCGAATCTACACGCAGTCTTCGAAGCTGACCTTCCGTAATGTATGTACATGTATGTTTTTCAAGCAATCTTAGTTCGCCAGTCTGAGAGTCTTCAGTCTACTAGTGTCGTCTCCGCCCATGATCGCTCATATATAGATGAGCCCCAGCCCAAGATTCTTCGAGCTGTATTGTTTTCGACCCCCAGAACAAGAATCCTTGATATTGATAGTGGACTGTGGAGTGATATAACTTCCAATGGTATGTGTTTTAGCGCTCAACTTTAAATTCGGCCACTGGACAGGACCTAAGCGCCGAGTACTTCCTCGACCAAACAATTGACTACTGTTTAGTAGGCCGAATATGTCTATTGTTTGTAAGTTAATGCGAACAATCGTATTCTAGGGTAGCTACTAGCTACTCTTCCCGAATACTGCAGATGACGGGGGGTAGCCAACAGGCGAGAGAGTAGTAGTCTGAGACGTTTTGTACAAATTCATATGGACAAAATCGCAGTATTTCAACTACTACGACTGGCGTTAATGAGCTACCAGTCTTGAGACTCTTCCATCGATCTACTGGAATGAAATATAGTGTATTTCCCAACATGGTTCGTCGTGTGGTACCAACTACAACTACTTTGCTGTCCGGCCAGTTGCCGCCTCTGGCACGTGATGCGGATACTCCAGGGCCCGCTCAACTTTTTTGCGGACACTCGCCGCAACAATCGCGATCGTTGGGTTCACAACATAAACAACATGGCCGATTCATCCAATCCTGGCACCGCTGCTGGTGCCAGTAAGCCCAAGGCGGCTCCGCGGCCGCCAAACCCCGTGTTCAAGATGATGGGTATGTGTCTTGTTTTTTGCGCTCTTACACTGGCATTCCGCTAAACCGCGCGACTGATACCATCCGCAATGGCTTCTAGGTATGCCGAACATCCGCTTGAGGCTGCCGTCTCGGAACTGGATGATCTTCCTCACAATCACGGGCTCCTTCGCTGGTGCTGTGATCTACGATCGTCGCGAAAAGCGCCGTTCACAACAGAAATGGTGTGAGCTTGTCTCTCACATTGCCAACGAGCCGTTAGAGGTGAATGAGATGCGCCGCAAATTGACCGTCTACTTGGCGGCACCCCCCGGAGATGGACTGCGAGTGGCGAGAGATCATTTCAAGGAATATGTCAAACCAATCCTGACTGCCGCCGCACTGGATTACACGGTCGTCGAAGGCCGCCGCGAGGGAGAGGTTCGTGCGACTACGGCAGAGAGCATCCGCAAGCTGAGGCGTAGGGCCGGGGAACCAAGCTCTGTTGTCGAGGAGCCTACGGTCGAGTCCGCAGTATCGGATATGCGAGAGCGCATGGGGATCAAGGACGAAAGCGGTCCCAAGGGCGATCTCGTGATCGGACGGCATACCTGGAAGGAATACGTGCGCGGCTTGCATGAAGGTTGGTTGGGACCATTGGACCCTCCGCGTGCCCCTGTCGTGGAGAAGCCGATTGTCGAGTCACTCGAGGACACTTTGAAAGACACCGCAGGCGGTGATAAGCCCTCTGACGACGGCTCGACGAGCACGGAGCAGAACTCCGAAGAGGGCGAGAAGAAGGAAGAGAAGCGCTCGAAATTCGCCGGTCCTGCTCCCGCCTACATCTCTCCTGCCGACTACCCCGAAGCTCACCTCCCGCCCTCATTCCCTCAATCCTTTGACAGCTCCGTACCCATCGAGTTCCCCCACATTCTGGGCTTCCTCAATACGCCAATCCGCCTGTATCGCTACCTGAACCAACGGCATCTTGCCGAGAACATTGGCCGCGAAGTTGCAGCCCTCGTCCTCGCCTCTGATGCCCGACCCTATAGTAATGATTCCAGCTCATTGACCGACGACTCTCTTCCCGACTCTGTGGGTGGCACTGCCGAGCAACAAACCATCCTTGAGCTGGAAGAGAAGGAATGGCACAAGTCTGTGCACAAGCCTGATGAACATAACCCCGAAAAGGAGCGTGAATGGACAGAGAACATGGTGCTTGATCAGCGCATTGCCTCGCGCATGCAGCGCGCTATTCTCTCGCCTGAAGATGAATCGCGCGCCCAGCGTGTCGGTGCTCAGGAGGAATACATTCTCGGCCGGGAGCGACCCGCTCCCGTCCCATTCTGGCAGCGCATGTGGATCAAGTACGGCTATGGCGAGGACGAGGAGACTCTGCGGAGAAAGCCGATCCTCCCCAACGTCGACGTCGATGGTGAAGATAATAACTAATGACCCCCTCGCTTTGGGGTCCCGTGAAAGCCATAGACGACGGCCGAGGTTTTGGTGTCTTTCGCAAGGGGATTTACGTGACTGATCTCGATCTTTTGTATGACCATCTGATTCTCCTGTCCGTCCTGTATATTAGTCAGTATTAGAGGCGTATCGATTTCCTTTGGAATATATGGGGAGCCACAATACCCTTAAATACTCAAGTCTTGTGCGGCCGCGGTCCTTTATAAGTACGCCAGATAACTTTCCAGGCGCCTGGTAGACACCTTGGCTGAGATTATCGTCGATGGCCTATGTCGACTACGACTTCCTTTCAAGCTCAAAGCGCAGCATCATGCAGCTCTCGCTTACGGACGAAAATCCAGTATGTACAAGGAATCTCTAGCTCCAACTCTCATGACATTGACATGTAATAAATTGAAATTTACAACTAGAATATAGGGACCTATGAAAACGACGCAGAAAATAACAGCCTTCAGCGCCAGAAACGGCCGCCTTTCTACCCGTAACTTTGCACAGCGAGGCGCCCCTTAACCGCCCGCTGCCTTGTAGCCCCCTAATTCTACAACTAACTAGGACTATGACTAGTGAACCCAAATTAAAACCAAGAAAAAAAATTAAAAACAACGATTTTCAGATTAGAAACGTTGTGGTTAATCAAAACCAAAATTTGAATTGTGATACATAATCAACGTCCTTACTTCTTCAAAGTATTCACCCCAACAATCTGCAAGCTTTTTCGACATTTCCGACTTCGTTTTTCTCGCTTTTTTATGATGAATCCACGGTTGCCCTTCGATGATGCTGCCTGGGAAGAAAGCGACCAGATAGAAGACCTCTGGCTAAATCTTCTCTTCGATGAAGACATCTACAATGAGATTGGAATTTTTCTTGCTGAAAATCATTGCCCTCGCCAATGGGCCAATTTCAAATTTTTAAAATGCGGCGGATTGAACGCCAGCTTCCTCATGACATTCACCGATACCGATACTGGCGGCGCTGTTTTAAGACTACCACTGCCTGGCGTTCATATGTTTCCCGAGGAGAAAGTCCGCAATGAGGCCTCTATCATGCAGTTCATCACGGAACGAACTTCACAAACAATGCCGATTCCCATTCCTATAGTCACCCGCTGGGGAGAGAGAAACGAGAGCCCCTCAAATTTAGGTCCGTTCATAATCATGGGCTATATTGACCACGAGAGAAGCATATCTGATCTTCTCGAGACGCCGGGACCCCAATCAAAACAACGTCCAGCACTAAATCCGGATATTAGCACAACGAAGCTAAAAGCTCTCTATAGAGAACTAGCTAATATTGTCTTTTCTCTATCTAAACTATCTGCGAACCGGATTGGATCTCTGAAACAGACCGGCAAATCAGCGTGGGAGGCGGTATATCGACCATTATCCATTTCTATGAACGAAATTGTACGTCTTGGGACGCTCCCTCGATCGAAGCTCCCCACCGCGGTGTATGACAGAGCGTCTTTGTACTTTGAAGCCCTAGCAGAGCTGCATATCTCACACCTCAAACACCAAAGGAACAATGCCGTAGACTCGGCCGATGACTGCCGGCGCAAGTTTGTCGCTAGATTTCTATTTCGAAAACTTGTTCGAGATCGGGAGCTTAGGGACAAATGGTTGTCTCACGAGCATGGCCCATTTCCAGTTTGGTGCGACGACTTTCGACCACATAATGTTATAGTCGATAAAGCTAAAAAAGTCGTTGGGGTGGTGGATTGGGAGTTTACATATACCGCGCCAGTTGAATTTACTCACGCTCCACCCTGGTGGCTTCTTCTCGAAAAGCCGGAATATTGGACTAAAGGCCTTGATGACTGGTGTGCACAGTACGAGAAACGGCTTCAGATCTTCCTTCAGGCAATGATGGATTGTGAAGAGCACGCATACCTAACCCGGAACGAACGACTTGAAGAAAGCCAGCGACTCTCTAGTCGTATGCGACATAGCTGGGAGAGCGGAGACTTTTGGATCATGTATGCTGCGAGGAACAATTTTGCCTTTGACTCCATCTATTGGAACAAGATCGATCAGCGATTCTTCGGGTCCAGTCAATCTGACGACAATGTGTGCGAGGCATGGAAGAAAAGACTTCATCTCTTGGAACCCGAAGAACAGGAGATCATGGATAAATATGTGGAGTTGAAGCTTCAGGAGAATGAGACCAGGCTTCTCGCCTGGGACCCAGATCAGTATACCCTAGATTATATGACCAAGATGGAAGCATGATCGCTCTTATAAATGATCTGGGAAATAAAGAACTTGGTTTGCCTTGCCCTCATACATGCATTGAAATAAAGTGGATGCTCTTGTATCTGGTACTTCGCATTCAAATTATTCCAGTCACTTACTGAGTCTGCTCACCCACATTGGAAGTCTTAACGTTGTGTGAAAATACTTGAGTATGTGCTTCGTTTTAGACTACATATAGGTATTCTCATTCCCTTATACTTTTCTGAAGACCAGACTCCAGTATATTTGGATTACACCAGGTCAGGTCTTTTATGTTAGAGCTGCAGAGAGGGAGGTTACGTGACTGTGTATTGGAGCGCTAATCCGGGAACTGCAAAAGTAACCGGATGTAGTAATTCACAGGTCCCAATATTACATGGTACAAATGCACATGAGATTTTGATAGTATCTTCATTTTTGGGCAACCACGTTCACCGCAGTTCATCTCCGATGTAAATTGCTTCATGTTCACCTGCACATTGGGATTATCACCGAATGCATTCAGCTGTCAAGGCCTCAGGAATGCGACGGGATATGGTTACCAGACCGCTTGAGTCTCGGGCGATCAGGTCCGGCTATATTTCAGAAGAGAAATCTATTCGGCGCGAAAGGCAGTGGCCTCTGGCCACTTTGCGTTTGCTTTTTGACGGAAAGCGGACGGGTCACTCTTCCATTTCTTCAATGTCTCGAGGGCAGCGACTGCATCATCAATGGTGATGCTGGGCGAATCCAACAGCGCCACGACGTCCTTGTCGCACTTTTCCTTGCTGTCAGGCTTGAGCGCTTGACGGGCAGACAGCGCGGCCAGGACATGTCCGGCACTGTCTTTGTTGGCTGTCAGGTAAGTTTCGTTCCATTCCTCAAGGCTCTGGGATTTGGGAAGCAGTTTCTCGAAACCTGCGTTGACTGCTTCAGCAATGGGAGAAGGAAGAGGCTCTGAAAGACTGTCAAGAGCCTTGCGGAATTGGAGCAGCTGGAGGTGGAGGGCGGGATGAGAGGGGTCCAGGGCATGGGCGGCCGAGAGGCATTTCAAAGCCAGCAGGTGCTTGCCTGGAGAAAGTCTCATGTCAGTAAATGTCTTTTTTCTATGAAGTCTTTTGACCAGGACATGCCTCGCTTGAGATAAACCTCGGATCCAAGACATTGCACCTCCACATTCTGTGCATTCAATGACAAAAGAGGCGTCAGGAACTTCATCGCATCGTTCAATGGATCCTTTGTCTGCACAAGTGTGTTGCCCAAGGGATCGGGGTCCTCCTTCTTCACCTCGCCATCGGCACTCTTGGCATTGGCGGCGGCGGCCTTGCGAGCCTCACGCTTGTCGGCCTCAATCTTCTCAAGACGCTGTTGCTCCTTCTTGGCCTTTTTCAGTGCCTTCTTACGCTCGTTCTCGTCCATGACAACATCTCCATTGACTCCAAGGCCGTTGGGACCGTGCTCGAGGTCGGGCTCGTCGTGAAGGAGAAGGTAAGACTTCACGGCAGAGATGGCCACGCGAGCGTAGAACGGGTGCTCGCGCAGACGGTCCTCCCACCTCACCATATCAACGTAGGCTCGAATCATTCCCTTTCGCAGCGAGAAGCTGTGGAAGTCGACTTGATCTTCCTGCCACGTGTCAAAGATGTTATAGACAGCGTGAAATCGCTTCAATGCTAGACCGAGCTTCCTTTGTCGCAGATATGCCTCGCCATCTTCCGTCAGATACCACGTGCATTGCATCTCATGAAGATCGCCCAACGCTCCGCCCACTGTTTCGTTGCGAGTGAATTTGCTCATGTTATCCAAAGCCTTGTCATTCTCATTGTTTCGGAGCTGGTACTTTGCAGCCTTGGAGTTGATGTATCGATCCTTCTCATCGAGAAGACGCGCCTTCTCCATCTCTTCCGCCGCGCGCACGGTATTGCCGTGGTGCTTCCAGATCCGAGCCTTTGTCATCTGGTATTCCACAGCCTTGGGTGCAATTTCGATGGCCTTGTCGACATTCTCCATAGCCTTGGTGAGATCGCGACTGAGGTAGTAGTTGTAGTGCTGAGCCAGGAAATAGTATGATGATGCCAAGAACTCATCCTTGTTGCCAGTTGAGCCGTTCTGTTGAGGCGACGAAACATATCCTTCCACCAGCTCCTGAACTGCGTCACGCTTGGCGGGGTTAGTATACAGAAGCTTGATGTTGGCAAAAAGGGAAGGGACACCCTTCTTGAGCATGCGTTGCAGGTATGCATCCGCAGCCGCCTTGAAATCCTCGCCCTCGAGGAAATCCAAGGGGATGCGGCGCGCGGCATCACCACGCGGGTTCTTCTCCACCCATTCGTCGTAGAGGGATTTCAATGCCTTGTGGTCATCGCTGGCAATTTCCTTGGCTTGTACCAATCCGTTGTAGTAGACTGAGTTCTCCGGGTTTCGATCCAAGAGAGCAGTGTACGCATCTGCGGCCTCGGACTTGCGGCCTAAGCGGAGGAGGTAATCCGCCTTCATTTCCATGACAGCGAGAACATCGGTGCACCTATATCCAACCTTCTCCAAGTGCTCAAGAGCCCGTTCCAGATTCCCCGTCTCGGCAATGATCGAATTCTTGTACAGGCAAGCCTCCGAGTGCTCCATATCTGTGAGGGGCGGCGGGGTCTTGAGTGTGTCTTCATACGTTGTCAGCACCTTCTCTGCCTCTTCCAAATCGCCCGACAAATGGTGGGCGATCGCCAGAGCAGTCCAATTTTGACGAAAACCGGGGCGTGCTTGAAGCATCGCGCTGCGACTTTGGATGTATCCCTGGAAATCACGCGTCTGCATTTGGAGGAGCGCAAGGTCACGCTGGATGGGCTGCGACTCAGGTTCCAATCGTAAAGCGAATCGGTACGCCTTGATCGCCTCCTCATAGTTCTTTTCTTGCCGATACAGGAGCCCGTAGACGTGCCAGCAAATGTGCGACTTCATGTCGATGCGCAGAGCCTCCTTGGCTAGCGTAAAGGCCTCTTCCAACTGGCCCATGTGGCTCAGGATGAGAGCCTTCATCGCCTGCGTATCGGCATGAGTTGGATTTTTCTTGAGGACCTGCTCTGCCGTCTTGAGGCCTACCGCAATGAAGAGGCAGTTAGTGGACAGCTCGTGACCCTTTGAGGCGGGGTATGCGAAGGGAATGCATCTGAACCTTTCTTGTATTGCTTCTGCTCGAAGTTCCGAACCACTTGACGGAACAAGGCTTGGTCCTTGGAGCTCAATGCTTGCGGCATGGTGGGCGACGCTGCTGGGAAGCAAAGGAATTGACTGGTGCGAAGGAGGAGTCAAAGTGTGCGGGGAGCGGCTGCTCCGAGTCCGAACTTGACAGATTAGCTGCACCGTGCCGATTAGATAGCGCCGAGCACCGTCCAACTGGCGAATATACATCCCTACTAGGGAAGCTGTGTACCAGCAGTATAATTCGCAGTAGTTAAATCGTCAAATACAATCTTCGAGATTGGATGACTGCAGTAGAGAACAAACGAAATGTGTCTCGACCCAACCTCATCTCGATTTCAATCCGACGGTAAATTCTTCTACCATGGAAATGAATACTACACAATGCGCGTTATGCTAGTCATACATGCATGGAACACTCCCGGCATACGCTTGAGCAGTGACAATTGATAAGATCAGTCGTGCTCGGAAGGGACAGCGACCATGAAAGTGCTGGGCTCGGTGCAATCTGGATCGAGGACCTCTGAATTGCGGTAAATCATGTCAAGAAGATGGGATTGTTCCATGCCGCTCCATATATGCAGTGGATATTATACAAGTATGCTTGTGTTCGTGTGAAGGGTGCCGGCTGGCGATGAAGTCCCAATTGAAGTCAATGGCGTTCGACCTCGAAGACGGAAGATTCGAATCCCCTAGACAGACAAGAGGTATCCACGTCAAACCGGGTTTGGTCCACCAAAAGTCTCGTCAAGTCACAGAGGCAACGTGGCGATCACCGTGAGTGCGTCTTTCGCCATGTGTTCAGCGCATCCTCCCATGAGGATGGAGCATCGGCACATCTTTCTGTCACCAGGCCCCAGGTCCGACTCCGAATGATCTCTTCTACGGTTCTTTGGTTACGGATCAGATTGGCGAGTGACTCAGTCCGAGCCTCGCCGGGGAAGAAGCGCGCTGAGTATGGATCTAATCGCTCATCCACCACTCGCTCCCGGTCCCGGGCTGACTCTGTCTCGCGCAAGATCAAATCCGGATCATCTGGATCGGGACTGGTCGCCACACCCGCACAATAGTTCAGGACGTCTGAACGAGTCTGCCACGAGGGAAAGAGCACATTGTCTCTGAACCCTTGACATGCGGAAGGGTCAATTGTTTTCCGCGATGGGGAGCCCGTCTGTCGCGCAGCTGTGGAGGACGGATCCCAATTGTTTCTGGACGGCGTAACCAGTGCATTCAAATTCTGCGTTATAGAGTCATCAATCGTGGACCGTGACAGCCGAAGGAAATCTGTTAGATACTGCAGTCAGCTTCACATGGATGGTGGCGACACATCGGAGCAAGAACAGTAGAAAGGTGGACTTACCTTGAAGAACCGTCTCGTTGAAGCAGAACTGAGGTGTCAGCGTTGGAGTCTCAGTCGAGGTAGGCTGTGACATTTTGTTGCCGGCTGTTGCCTCAGAACCAGGTGTCGCCGTGTTGCGAGCCCAAAACCACTCCAGCTTGGATGTGTATGATATGCTGTTTGTGAGATAGGACCTTCGATGACGTTCACTCGTTCGCCAGAATAGGTCTGTAGCACAAGAGGGACACTCCCTGCAGCGTAAAATGTAGCTGGTAGTTTATGTGGCCAAGGGACATTCGTTTCTCCGGATAGCTTGAGATGATCGCTATCTTAAACCCTCAATGTGGTCGGCCATTCTCGCCGCATGACTGAATGCCAGTCCCGATCAGGGCTAGCGTCCGATGTGCTGCTGAATAATGGGTCCGGTTCCAGCTCTGGAGCCCGTAGGCCCCAAGCTCGTTCCTTTGCAGCCCAAGCTGAGCTGTGGCTCCACTGGCTTGAATGCTCAATGACGATGTTCGGCCGGTCCATACGTGATGTACTAACTGTAATGAGAATACTAACCCCGACATGAGCCTGCGTCTCAGTTAAGGGCTCGGATCACTTGGACAAGTACTGTACCACGGCAAGTGCCGGACCTGCCGGTCCATTTGCACCTTGACAATTTGATCACGTGGTTTCGTGTCGCGCGTGAGATCTCGTGTCAAGCTCAAGGGATCCTGTCGTGCACTCTCCATTCCTGTCCTTGTTCCTCTCGGACTGCGTCATTCTCTCTATCTAACCATTGTATTATAATCACAATTGAACTGCGGAAACCTCAAGATGCCTGAGCTTGCCGAAGTGGGACGCATTGTACATTTCATTCGACAACATCTTGTCGGAAAGACCTTGTCCAAGGTGCAGGCGAATCATGACGAGATTATATATGGCAAAGTCGGCACAAGCGCGGCGGAATTCCAGAAGGCCATGCAAGGAAAGAAAGTGACCGGAGCTGGTCAGCAAGGAAAGTACTTCTGGATGACAATGTCTACTCCGCCGCACGCGGTGATGCATTTCGGAATGGCGGGCTGGATGAAGATCAAGGACCAAGACACGTATTACTATCGCTCAGATAAGCCAGGCGATCAGGAATGGCCGCCTAAGTACGCAAAGTTCATCCTGGAGACAAGCGAAGACCCCCAGACAGAAGCCGCCTTCGTGGACCCGCGCAGGCTGAGCCGCATTCGCCTGGTGGACTGTCCCGCCGAGGAGATTCGCAATCACACTCCTCTCAAGGAGAATGGTCCTGATCCTGTTGCCGATAAGGACATTGTCAATGAAGCATGGTTACGCGACAAGCTCAGGGCCAAGAAGGTTCCAGTGAAGGCGCTGCTGCTTGATCAAGCAAATATAAGCGGCATCGGAAATTGGTTAGGGTAAGGCTGGCAGCTGGTCATTCTTCCAGGCGAGAACTTGTGTGACTGATCTTGGTTTGATTCTAGAGACGAGATTCTGTACCACGCCAGGATCCATCCAGAGCAGTACAGCAATACTCTCAGTGATGAGCAGATCAAGGAGCTCCACAACTCGCTCCATTACGTCTGCTCCACGGCTATGGATGCTCTTGCAGACTCCGAAAAGTTTCCTGAACATTGGCTCTTCAAGCACCGATGGGGCAAAGGGAAGAAGGATCACCCGAAAGCGCTTCCCAACGGGGATAAGATCACGTTTATCACCGTGGGAGGCAGAACAAGTGCGGTAGTTTTGGCGGTTCAGAAGAAGGCGGGTGCGGTTGCGACGGAGAACGGCGACGGCGGAGAATCTGCGAAGCCCAAGCGCAAGAAGCCAGTCAAAGAGGAGGAGGACGAGCCTTCTGATCTTGATGAGGAACCCGCGCCCAAGGTGCTGAAATCTAAGGGGCGAGGAAAGTCGTCTATCAAGAAAGAAGCAAAAGATGACGATGCAGTTAAGGAAGAGTTGCCCCAGGACGCTAGTCCTCCTCGACGCCGATCTACGCGGTCAAGGAAGTGATAGTAACTTGAGACTATTACTCGAACATGAGCTGTTGACTAATTTCACTGTATGCAAAATCATCTGTATTTCATATGGGCAAAGGAGCTTCATCATAGGAAGATTATACGCATCGAAAGGCTGGAAAAGCGTGTCTTTTGACCTCATGACTAAAAGTCGAGATAATTGCGAATCAGATTTGGGAAGGAAATAACATTATTGAAGAGTCATTTTCATCAGAGAAGCCGCTATGGAGGTTACTCGGAGGGTTTGTTGACTCGTAGGACATGATAAAAGGGGATGCACTAGCCAGAGACTTGACCTAGCTAACAGGCCATAGGACACAATGATGTAGAAAGACACTTGCTGTTTCTGATCCAGCGCTCAGATTTCCAGGTCATGCAAAATTGCGTGGAACGTTTTGAAGTTCGTGTCGTTAGCCTGATCGTAGACGGCAAAGACGATGATATCAAACCATGCTTTGAATTCAGCCGCCGTGAGAACTCTCCGCCAGCAATCTGCAACCTCATGAGGTGGATGGCCAAACACACCACATCCCAAGGCGCCGAGAACAAGTCGTGTATGTCCATGATCAGCTGCCAAGCGCAAAATGCTGCGCATAGTGTTCTCCATTCGCTCGCGCTGTTCAGCACCGGCGTATTTCTTGCGGGTCAGATCCAGCGCTGGGCTTGCTTCTGCAGCCACGGAGACGACCGAGATCAAAGGAAGACGTTCGGGTCTGTCGATCCACATCTTGAAGTATCCCTTGTTCTCGTTCTCACGAAGAACCAGAACATTGCTGGTGTAGATGCCTTCCTTGGCCTTCAATGGGTATAACTTTGAATCAAGTCCATGTTGGATCAAAGTGGTGCGATGCACAATTTGTTCCTCCTGAGCTGTGGCTCCAGCCTTCCAACTTCCTCCGGGAGTGGTCGCGTTGGCGAAGTTGAGGACAAGGACACGAGTCTTTCTGGCCACTTCCAAGATATCCTCTGCAGCTTCAAGAGCAATTGCAGTGTCAAGGGTATCTTTGTTGATCACTTTGACGGTAGTCCCATTGATAAAGCTTGGGTGCTTGGACGACAATTCTTCCGAGTCGAGAGTGGGAACGTCATCCCAGGTAAACTTGAAATTGATTCCAAAGGTGCCTTCATATGCATCGATGATGTCTTTGGCAATAGGTTGAGCTTGCCACGCGGCGAGACGTCGTGTGTCATTCATGTCTTCTCTTGCATTCCTTGGAAATGGGCGCTGAGATGTGGTGTATCTCCACGGCTTGATTCGGACATTGTAGGCGCTCATTTTAGCAACAGTGTCTAGCAGAACGAGGTGATGATCGATCAATCGCAGCAAGTGGATAGGAGTGTGAAAGCGGTTTGTAGCACAATGAAGACTGTGATGGCTTGATCATGGACGCTGATACTTTGAAGTCAACTCTGAAAGTAACCTCGTAGGAGTCGATTTCGGGAAGAGTTGAAGGGCACTCAAATTCCCCTGTTTAAGCTCTCACGAGTCAACATTCGCTCAGGCCTTTCTTTGTCAAAGAATTTCCATTTCACTGCACTGATACTTCATAGTATGCTGGCATTACCCAGTAAGGTATAGAACTGAGCTTCTTTGCAGCCGTACAGTGCATTACTACAAATAGAACAAAGAGTCCTTTGAGACACTCTTACGGAGTAGTTCCCATGCCGCCAATGGCAAGGCTCGTATAGCGCCTGCGGGCGGTCAGCGCGGGGAACGGTGCTTATCGTTCTTATCGTACTTATCGAGAAGATCTGCCCCGATATCGCGAGAGTTTCCGCGCTTTTGGTGGAACTCGCCACAGATGACAAAGCCCGACTGGGCCGCAGTTGGTTCTATGCACTTGACTTATTTTGCTTTGTTGTTCGATGCTGCTTGACTCACATACTTTTCCCACTTTGGTCCTAGTACACCGCTGTCGTTTGGTTTACGGGCGAAGTCACTTCTTTGTCCTACACCGGGATTCTACACTTATCAGTCTGAATCCTGGATAGTTCTATTGCAGCTTATACATTGAGCGGGGCTACTTAGTTCGTCCTCGAGCAGCCCCCGCCACCATGAGCGCAATTCTTTCAGCAGACGATTTGAATGATTTCATATCACCAGGAGTGGCATGTATCAAGCCAGTGGAGTCTCTGCCGAAGAAGGGCGCAGACACTACAGAGGTAAGTCAACCGATCCCATTTCTCATTTCTTACATGCCAAGGGCACGTTGGTCTGACTTTTGGAATCCTAGAATGCGTATGAAGTGACGACGGAAGAGAAGGTTCAGCCTGAGAACCTGCCTCCTGCACAAATTTCATTGACGGACTGTCTGGCATGTTCGGGCTGTGTGACCTCTGCGGAAGCAGTCCTCATCTCTTTGCAATCCCACACGGAGGTCCTGAACACTCTCGATGCGCACCCCGAAATCCCACTTGCGCGAGACGCCCACGAAACAACAATTGCGATCCAACACGACGACAGTGAAGGCAGAATATTTGTTGCCAGTGTGAGCCCTCAGGTCAGAGCCAGCCTAGCCGCCACATACGGCATTTCTGAGAGGCAGGCGGGATGGATGATCGATCAGCTGCTGCGCGGCCCGCAGGGCCTGCGCAGCGGTGGCAAGCACGGCAGTGGATTCACATGGGTAGTGGACACCAATGCAATGCGCGAGGCTGTCTTGACTTTGAGTGCAGACGAACTTTCGGAATCAATGGCGGACACAGCTCCCACCGCCGACGACCCGAATTTTGCTCTTCCGAAGCGGCCTATCTTGTCGTCTGCTTGTCCCGGATGGATCTGTTACGCGGAGAAGACGCATCCATTTATTCTGCCGCACCTTTCGCGACTCAAGTCCCCCCAGGCACTTTCGGGCACTTTTCTCAAGTCGGTCTTAAGCAAGTCGTTGGGAATTTCCCCGTCTCGAATTTGGCATCTGGCAATTATGCCATGTTTTGATAAGAAGCTGGAGGCCAGTCGAGAAGAATTGACCAACGTCTCCTGGCAGGTCGACGGTATTCACAATGAATCAGAACTTCAGCAGCCGGTCCGAGATGTTGATTGTGTCATCACGACTCGTGAACTTCTCACTTTAGCCGCATCTCGAGGCGTCTCCCTGACAGAGATGCCACTCAGTCCGCTGTCTTCTACATACAGATTGCTGTTCCCAGTGAAGTCGCTTGACTCATTCGCCTCTTCTAGATACTCCTCAAGTGCGCAGAACCTGGAGACTGGAACATCGGGAGGCTACCTCCACCATGTTCTGCGATCGTTCCAGGCTCGAAATCCTGGAAGTCGACTCGTGGTCAATAGGGGCCGTAACGCCGACGTTGTGGACTATGTTTTGACTGCCGAAGATGACCAGATTATCCTGAAAGCAGCCCGGTACTACGGATTCCGCAACATCCAAAATTTGGTTCGCAAATTAAAACCTGCCCGCTCTTCTCGGATGCCGGGGGCAAAACCGACGGTGGGACGACGGCAACCGGTCTCTCGTAATGCCACCGGGGGCGCATCGGGCACAGACTATGCCTACGTTGAGGTCATGGCTTGTCCCGGTGGGTGCACCAACGGGGGTGGACAAATCCGCGTCGAGGACGCCAGGGCAGTTCAAGAACCGTCCTCGGCCGGTGAAGTCGTCCAGGATGGAGAAAATGGCAGCTTGAAGCCATCCCCTCATGAACAACGAGCGTGGCTTGCCCGTGTGGACGAAGCATACTTTTCCATGGAATCCGATGCCGAACAGGAAGACTCGGAGACCCCCCGAGACGAGTCGTTTGGCGAGTCGGAGACTCGGACTCACAATGCTTTACAACAGTGGTCAGACTACATGGCTATTCCCCTCTCGAAACTTGTATACACCACATATCGCAAGGTGGAAAGCGACGTCGGTAAAGATCAACTTGATGTCAATGACACCACCAAAGTTGTCGAGCTCGCGGGAAAAATTGGTGGTGGGTGGTAACGACGGACTCATGTCTTTTTGATTTTGTGTTGCATTGTCTGCGTGGAGCTCTCTCGTACAGTCGTCATGACCGATTTTAGACGACTCGATATATATATACCATTTCTGCATTACATTCTGAGCCACTGTGGGTTTGGTCTTGAATGGAATTCTACATCTATAATATAGATCAGACAAAGTCGATATATGCGAAACATCTCATGCATACATAGTTCCTTTTCCAAGCTAGACTACTCGAACAGGATCAGTGTACCGCTGCCTGAATTAGTATCTGAAGACTTTTAGGCTCTTCGAAATAGTTCGTCCAAACTCTCTCAGATACCTACCTACCATACATTCCCCAGTTACACCATGCAAGACGACTGTTCCAAAAAGATTATTCAGAGACGACTCTTCATGGACAAGCCGCCTACACAGACGAGAATCTCTTGATTTTGTCCTAATTCCAGAGGTTAGATTTGACCTGTGTTATTACTATGGCCGAATGGTGGCCTTATTTGCAATTTTACATTTCATGAAGATTTCCAAATATTAGGATCAGAAGTCCTGCCATTAAAGCGACATTCGTTGGCCTGCATCCCCCGTTAACGGACTTACTGGTAAGTAATCCGTCGAAGGGCCTTGCCCGTCACTGTGCAGGCGGTCCGACCGTGAGGTACCTACCTAGGTAGGTCGTGGAGATGCCTTACATAATCAATCTCAAATTGCGGCCCGGGGAATCGACCGCCTCCATCTGCTCCACCGCGGCGAAAGAAAAAGAACTTCGCCGACATTCAAGCACAAGCAATCGGTACCTCTCTCACTCACCCCGTCCGCGCTCTCGCGATCAAAACCAAGCTGCTCGCTATCGTTACGCTGTTCAAGTCCTCTCCCACCCAAAAAACTCCATCATCATGTCTCGCGAAGCCTACCAGGTGCCCTCGATGGGCGGTAGCCAGAACAACTTCTCCAACGAGGGTAGCGGTAGCGCCATGGCTGTTGACAGCCCTGCGATCAACTATATCTGCGGCCACTGCAGCTCGCGTGTTCCTCTGCGACGCAGCGAGCATATTCGCTGCAAGGAGTGCGGTCATCGTGTGCTATACAAGGAGCGGACTAAGCGGTGAGTCTTTGTGAGAGCTTTGCGTTGGTTGCAGGTAAGAGGATGTGAGCTGATCTTTTCATGTTTTACCCACCGTATAGCATGGTCCAATTCGAGGCTCGTTGAGTTGAGCGCACAAGATTCGCGAGAAGTCTGGATGCTTGGACTTTGTTCGCGCAGTCGGAACCAACCCAGGTGGAGTCGAGATGAGTGGGATGTGTTGAGGTGTTAAAACGTTGTCGGTCTTTTTTCTTTTCTCAGTTTCCGGGGTCATATCTCGTATGACCTGATGCATCAAGTGGCGCTCGGGAGTTTCAGCATACAAATTACAGTCATCAATGAGATGGACCAAACGGCATAGTGCCCATGAATTTTACGTTCATATGAGAACCTACGTGTTGTTTGCTTTTCTTACCTCGCCGGTGTCAAATCCTTCCCAAATCTGCCTATGAAAGACACCCTTTGCAAATTGCACAAAGACATGTGCTTTTAGTCTACCACACATAGTAACCAAATTCACACATGAATCTCGAGAAAATTGACAAAAATGTCCACAATCATCAGTTTGAACAGTGCAGTGTTCGAACAGGAATCATCACAGCTTCATCACGGCATCATCACAGCTGGTTGCTGATCTCGATGAATTGCTCCAGATTCTTGAGAGCCTGGCCGCTCTCAATCGCCCAGCGTGCGCGGCGCAGACCCTCCTTCCACCGCCCGCCGCCGGGGCCGCGCTCGGTGATGACCTTGCCATCATCGCCGTGGCCCATGTCACTGGTCTCTGCCTCGCAGATACCCGACGTGACCAGCAAAGCAGCCACGTTCATGAGCACAAATTCAAGGATGGGATCGTCACGAGCAAGCTCATTGCGCAGAATGCTCATGAGCTTCAACGCATTGTCCCTGGGGAGCTTACGCCCGCCCACCTCGGTGAGAGCGTGGGTGGGCAAGCCAAAGTCTGAGGGGTGCAGCTGGAAAGTATCTATCTTGACAATGGTCTTGGGGTTCAGGTCTTCTTCTTCTTCCTCATCGTCGTCGTCGTCATCCTCCTCTTCCTCCTCGTTGTCCTCTGAGGGCTTGTACTCCGGGTTGGGATGTTCTGTAAGTCTCCAGCAGTTCGTGATGCCTGCACAGCTGATCTCGTCCATATCCTCCGCACCACAGACGACCAGAGCCTTCTTCGCGCCAGCATGTCTCAATGCATCAGCGAAGACAGGGCCCAGACTTTGATACGCCACGCCGACCACTCGGGCCTCAATCGCCCATTCAATGGGGTTGGCAAGGGGTCCCATCAGGTTGAAGATGGTTCGCAGACCGAGAGCACGTCGGACGGGGTTGGCATACATCATGCCCGGGTGGAAGTTTGGTGCAAAGAGGAAGGCATAGTTGGTTTTCTCGTAAACCTTGGCAATGTTGGTGGCGTTCACAGCGTTGATATTGGGAGGAATTGGTTGGATGGCATTGAGAACGTCGGCTGATCCAGAAAATGAGGTTTGGGCCCGGTTACCATGCTTCGCTGTCATCAGCAATGGCGACGCGATGATTGACGACGTTGTAGAGACATTGAATGTTGAGTGGGAGTCTCCACCGGTTCCGACAATGTCACACTGGAATTGGAATCCAACTTAGTACTTCTCGGGTACAGAAATTGAGAAAAGAACTCTCACCAGTCCACCTTGATAATTGCCTTCACGTCTTCCGCGAGTCCTGACAATTTTCCGGAGCTCTGACTTTTCGATTTGAGAGGCAGCTTCTCTCATGCGATGGGAACATTTCGCAATGACATCAGCCTGCTTGTCTTTTCCCGTAGAATGAAGAAGGGTGAGAAGCGCCGCAGTTTGAATGTCAGATAAGCGGTCCTCAAAGATGAGGGCGAAAGCAGAGGCGATGTCATCGGCGCTAACTCGGATATCCGCTGTAGCGGGGTAGGCGAGTCGCTGAAGAAGTGGTGAAATAGACACCACCTCTGGCTTTTCACGCCTTGGTGATAAAGACATCGTTGGTAGATTGATGAGACTGTTCGGACGAAAGGCTAGTCAGCTTTGAGAGGTCAATGGGTGTTTTGATCAGATGAAACAAAGACATGTGTGACTCAATGCGCTCAATGCATTGGTAAACATCTCCGGCAGAACATGCTACCGCCTCGCTGTACGCTAATCCGATTTGAGAATCTAAAAAATATCACCCGCTGAACTACTCTTCCGCTCCCCGAAGGCTGTCGTGATCCACATCAGTCTCGAAGAATTGGTGTCGCTGTGCACCCGCCATACAGTGTTCAATATGCCTCCACGTGTACGAGTTCCATCGTTGCATCGCCAGACCCTGCGATGCCCTCAAGAACTTCGGGTCGCGTCTCGCAGCGCCAGCACCGTTGCTGCGCCTGCAGTCACACCCGCGCCATCTATCGAGCGAATGACTCGCTCCAAGGCTCCGATCGCAAGGACACCTCCTGCCCAGCTGCCTTCTCACCGCAACCCTGAATACCGACGATCACAGCTTCTGCGCCAATACACGTCGCTCATCCGCACATCGCCATTGATGGTCATCTTCCAACATAACAATCTGAAGTCCATGGAATGGGCTTCAATCCGACGAGAATTGACCAAGGCTCTTCAAAAGGTGGACGAGAAGATCGCTTCCGAAGGACGATCGGCTCCACAGCTGGCGCCGTATATCAAGCTGCAAACCATCCAGACCAGTATCTTCGAGGTCGCCATTCGAATCGTCGAGTACTTCCGGCCCAACCAGGCCGCTCAGGCTGCCGGACAGCCTCCGAGTGCTGTCGACCCCATCACACAAACTTCCGCCGAGCTACCGGCCCTCTCTGGCTCCCGGGACGATCCTGCCTTGACGCATGACCTGTCCCGCGCCGCCTATGCTGCGGTGAGGAATCTGAAGGGACGCCACGAGCTCGGCGATATCCTTGTTGGCCCCATTGCCATCCTCTCCATCCCTGCCGTCTCCCCCGAACACATGAAGGCCGCTCTGTCGATCCTGACGCCAAAGGAGTCTGGATTTGCGGCCCCTACCCGTAAGGGTAACCCAGACTATCATGACCCGATCGTCCAGACTGGTCTGCAGAAGCTCAATTTGCTGGCTGCTCGGGTTGATGGCAAGGTCTTTGATATCAACGAGACCAAGTGGGTCGGCAGCATTGAAGGAGGTATGGATGGTCTGCGTGCGCAGCTGGTCATGGCCTTGCAAAGCATGGGATCCAGCGTCACAAGCACTCTGGAGGGAGCTGGAAAGAGTCTCTATCTTACTATGGAGAGTCGACGAAGTGTTTTGGAAGAGGAACAGAAGCCCGCCGAGGAGAAGACAGAGTCTTCGTAATGTGGCACCTCTCAAATTCACATTTATTTTGTATAATAGCAGCCAGAATGGGCCTCGGGTTATAGAGGACTCTTGGCAACGGACTTGTCCCGCATTTACATAGGATCATTGTATACCTTCTTCATTTATTTCGTGGTGTGGACCTTTCTTTCATGATGTCGCTGCGGGTGGATACAAAAAGGGGTAGTAAGTGATTCGGTATCGTAAATTACATGGCGGCGGTTTCAAGACGTGTCTTTGGGTTTGTACACTTGACCACCTGATTGCCTCTCTAGTTCTCCCTCAAACGCAGTTTGGCATTCATTCCGACAGTGCATCGCACCAGGTCCCAGTCACCGTCTAATCCCACCCAATCGGTGACCAAGATACCGGTAGAAGAATCACCATTCTCATGATATGGACGACGACACAGGTAGTCGACGGTGGCCGGGTTCACCTTGGCCGCAATCTTTTCGGGCCATGTGTTCGGCCGCCAGAAATTGCTCGCGCTCAAGAAGTTGATATAGAACGGGCATTCACGACCCCTGTCAGGGTTCGGAATTTCGCCAAACGGATGGCTGTGCCGGCTCGCCCGATCGAGATGCTGCCTCACATAGTTGATCTTGGTGTCAATGTTGGTGGACTCTTGTACCTCGTAGAAATCTTGGATGCACAGATGCCCACTGGGACAATTGGCATTGGGATGGTTGTCTTCCCATCCACAGCCATCGATGCCCCAGCCGAAAGTGTCGTGCTGTTTCTTCAATTCGTCGGGAATGGAGAAGCGGCGTACGAGCACCACTTTGCCCCGAACCTGACCCAGAGTGGGAGGCCATGGCGTGGTCCACCAGCGACTGTCGGGGCGGATGTAGTGACGGGACAGGATCTCAGCCAGTTGCTCATCGGTGGCGTTTCCGGGGCCCTCGCGCTTCAGAGACATGATGACTGTCTCGGAGGGGTTCTGGTCCAGAAACTCATTGACTTCTTTCATGAGATCGCGGAAGTATTTGTTCCCTGTGAGTGAGATGGGGAAGACACTGTGCACGAGGATCAAGTCATCCTTGTCGAGATCTTCGGGGCATTGAGGTTGCACACGGATATCAAAGAAGCGCACTCCGTTCTGCAGCTGTTCCTTGGGGCCCACGGCCTGGCACCGGACGGACGGCGGCGCCACGTAGCAGGTTGGGGAGTTGTGCGTGCCAGGAATCGATAGCGCAGGGAGTCGAATGTCGTCGCGCAGCTCATGCATCCAGGCATTGAGATTGGCCGAGGAGAAAATCGCCAAGTGGGACTCGTTCGTCAGGTAGACGCCTGTGAGGCGATGTTTGGGATTCTCGGACTCGCACTTCATTGTCGCCGATTCGGCAGTGGGCACGGGGACTTGAATGATGTGCCGTTCACCTTCGACTTCGAAGGTCAGGCGCATGCGCTCTTTGTCCGAGTGGACGAAGGCTCGCCAATCAGTCTGATTCGTAGTGAACGGATCAATGCGCACCTCGAGGTCATTTTGCTCCTCAAAGGGACGAGTAGCCTCACTGATCGCCTTGACGGGCTCTGCAATGCGCGTGGTGTTGGTCAGCACTCGGGTAAAGTTTCGCGCAAACAACGCGATGTTATCGCCTGCATTGCTATCCTGCGGCGACTCGAAGCGCTCAATGCACCTGAGGATAATTGGGGTGCTGGTGCTATTGCGAACGGTAAGCTTTTCGGCAACCATGATGGCGGGGTGAGTGTGAAAGCTTCCCCCGCGAAACACAAGTGGACCGGGAGACTAACGGAAGGTAAAGTTTGTCGCGGACGGGGGCGCAGTCAGATCTGTTTTTCTAGCGCCAGAGTCCATGCCACGCCGAGACAGACAGATCCATGACGGAAGCTGCAAACTCAAGCGAGAGCACCGTCGAGGCGTCGACTGGCGGCTGCAAATGGATCAACGTGTGGAGCGGAGTGTCCGCAAGAGGCGTTAGCTCCTCTGGATGGACCCCCACTCCTTGTCCGCCAGACTGGATTGAGTTAGTGTCATCGATTTCTCGTGGGGGGAAATTCTCGAATCGTCTTGCAACATGGGGGCAATTTGCTAGCGCCTAAAGTTGATGGATATGGGGCTGACGATTTGACACTACTGCTCGAGGGAGTATGCTCGGAGTTTTGTTCGATTGAAAGTTCGCAGGGCTGAGAACGCACGTCCGTTGGCGACATGGGTCGAGCCACAAAATCGGCTACCTGTGCGCAACTGCGCGTACTCTTAAGGTACCTAGATGAGTACAGACTAACTGCACTGCTATTTAGTACGTACTTAGCACTACTTGAGTACTTGCTACTTAAGGTCAGGTAGTTACCTACTACCTAGTATCTACCTGACTACTGACTGCAGGACTATACTACGTGGGTCTCATCTTGTCGGTAGTGGCTCATCTCTTGAGGCTCTTGTTCTCCCTGTTGCCCGCCAGCCGCATCGTGAACCGCCGATGAGAAGATGAAAGTTGATACTGTTGTTCTAGACTGAAGTGTCAGTGCTCCACAGGTTGCAGGCTGCCACGTTTGAGAACTCGAGGTTCCTTAGCTAGGTACGTCTTCGGGATACGAGACTAACATGCTACATTGATTCCATTTCGTGCGTCGATCGCTCAGAGATGCTCTCATGGTGTTTCTTGCTGCCCACGACAAGCTTCTCGGGTACTCAAAGAAAAACCGATCAGTCCGTTCCCACGTCAATGATACATGGCAACGAAGTCATTTTCTTTGAATCCGCGTCCGATGCTCAAGTAGCATCCATGGGATACACCTTGAAACTCCTACTGTACGTATTCACTGTCGACGTACATGGCAGATTCGACAACCAACCCCGTGCGATACTTCTCTCAACAACAGAGCAACCTGAGGGGTACCACTAGAAAGTCAACGGCACTGCACCTGATTGATACCATGATGACCAGGTCAGCAGAATACGTGTGGAGGCCTGCAAATTGCTAAGAGGGTGCCTAGCGTGGTCTCAAAGAGAGTTGCGCCCTACTTCTCCCTGTCCGCCGCCAAGACGATGGCTTCGTGTTCACTCTCACTCTCTCCCTCTCCCTCTCTCTCTCTCAACGGCAACTGGACCGCGACTTTCCCTGAGCGGCATCAAGTCATGGAGCCCCTGGACACCACTGCATTAATGTGGATTAGACTAGTAGCCCACGTATTTCTCGCTCGCTTCATCCTAATACGATAGGCAGCCTAATTGAAACCTTCCACGCCTGAGAGACATTTACGTATGCCTCTGGAGACCGACGCGTTGCGCTGGACATCAGAACGAGCATTGTAAGGCATATTTAAAGTGTTCATCGTGCCGACAAATCAGGCTTGACACAATTTCCATCGACTGTAACAGATCTTCACCATCAACGATTGCCAATGTCTCAATCTCAGGCGTTTCCAATTGACAAAAGCTCGGTGCCGGCAACGGCCGCCCACTCGTCAAAACCACCGCCTCCGCCGCCGCCTCCGCCAGCTCGCAATCCCAAGAATGCACGGACTTCGAACACGAATGTGACCTCGAAAGGTCCTGCTCATGGTGATCTGCCTGGCGTCGAACAAAACGCCAATGATTTCAAGTGCAATGACACGGTCGTGTTCTCCTGGGCAGGAGATACTCTGGAGACCATCGACTTTGACTTTCCCCGCACCAACGATGACAACCTCAAGGGAACAGTAACCCTCCGTCAGGTAGTAACAAACTATGCTGGCATCGGCCAGTCTCGAAAGGTTGCCGCAGAACGGCTCTATATGAGTCTTGGACGCCTGAGATGTCTTGACCATGCGATCGTGCGATACAATGCCGGATTGCGTTCGCAGACCTCTGAATTCTTTCAATACTGGCGCCGACATACCCTGAGCTTGCTCTCTGGGTTTGGATTCAGATCGAACGGGGATTCAGCGACGATTGAAGTCATTGGCCTGACTGAGCTGATCAACCAAGTCGAGGAGATCGCCGGTCCCGTCATTCGGGCGGCCAGAGAGTTGATCACAAATGGAATGCTCTCGTTTGATGGGCTGGGAGAGCTGTTCAGACCCGACATCCCTGTCAAATGCACATCTGTACCTGGATGTGGGCCATGCGTGTATAGAGTGACAGACTCATTCTTCGAAGAGCGGCGAACGCTTTTCGGGTCACAGAAGATTTTCAACGTGACGATGGAGGTTGTTGTTTCGGTGGGCAATCACTTTTCCGTGGCCACATTCTCCGAAAGCTTCACGGCCTGGACCGGAGGGCGCAATCGGAATCTTGCCGATTTCACCTATCGTCCTGTCACCCCCAATGAATTGCAGGGATTTCACGCGCGTGGGCAGCAAGCCGTCAGGTATGGACTGGGAGGCGCCAAGTACCTTGCTTACGCACCAGGCGCCTTCTTTGTCCACACAGCTCGTTCGCGTCGCGAGGTACAGGGCATGTCTCAAGCCTCCAATAGTTCCCTATCCCACTCTGGTGGCAGGATCATGGTCGATATGGCTCGAGGCTCTCTACTCGGCCACTATCCCTGCCAAGGTGTGGAAGAGGCAACGTTGGCCATCATACAAGTAGCAGGACGGTATCGACAGTGGCTCTCCAAGCACGCCCGGACAGACGACTCCGAAACAGATGGCCTGATCTTGTGGGACTCTGTCCCATCAGAATTCGTCATCTTTTGCTGGCCTGCCCTCGTTGGTTTCAGCTTCACCATCAAGGCGTGGGGTCATGTCTTGGTGGATGGTCTCTCGCCTATTCATTTCCAAGACGACGCCTTTGATCGCTTAGTTCTCAAACAAGAACGGAAGGACCTGATCCGCGCCGTCGTTCGTCATGGAACAGCTTCCTCGGCATCAGATCTGATCGGGGGTAAGCAAGGTGGACAAATCTTTCTTCTTCATGGACCCCCGGGAGTCGGCAAGACCTTGACTGCCGAGGCGATTGCAGAAGTTCTGCACCGTCCACTTTACTATGTGACTATGGGCGAGCTTGGAGTGACGCCAGAGGATCTCGAGCGAAGACTGTCTGATGTTCTCGGGCTGTGCGCGGAATGGGATGCTTTGGCCGTTCTTGACGAAGCAGACGTATTCCTGGAGACTCGTTCCACGTCTGATCTAATCCGAAACGCGATGGTGTGCGTGATGCTTCGCATTCTCGAGTACCATCCTGGTATTTTGTTCCTCACAACTAACCGTGTTCGCACGATTGACCCGGCATTTGAGAGCCGCATCACCGTGGCTCTTCGCTACCAGGCCCTCGATGAAGAAGCTCGTATGAAAATCTGGAAAGATCAAGTGGGCCGATTGAAGATTGAATCGACGAGCGGTGAGATCAGCTTTGACGCACTGGCAAAAGTACCCTTGAACGGTAGACAGATCAAAAATGCCTCTCGCTTGGCTGTGAGCCTGGCTGCTGAGAAGGGCAGTCTGCTGAGCGAGAGGTTGCTTCTGGATACAGTGGAAATCATTTCACTTGGGCATCAGAATATCTTGGCGGACAACACGTGGGATGTGGGAATCTGAAATGGATATGCCCGGCCATGGTGGATCTTTTGTCGAGCTGCATGCAGGTGGGGTGAGACAAGAGGCGCTGTGTGATTAGCGCCGTTGGGCTTCCACACTTTCCAAGCAGTGTGACGTGCTGTAATGAAGGGCTTGGAAACAGAGTACTCACATTGACTACAACTCATCCAAGCTCGAATATTGGAAATTAGAAGGCTGTAAATAAGATACTACGAGACTGGATAGGCTGTGTCCAGAAGCGCAGGTGGAGGAATGCTTCCATGCCTATTAAATCTACTGAATGGAGGACTCAAGACCAAGGCGAAATGGGGGCACTCAAGCTTCATCATGCAGTTGTCTCCTCATACTCTCTCATTTCGTACTTGAAGCGCCGAGCTGACCGCTACTTCCAAATTACCGGGGTTCACAAGCAGGTCAAGCCCGAGGGAAATAGCCAAACGGCAATCAGACACTGCCTTGTTTAGTGAGATGACCTACTCCTAAGTATCAAATCGGGACTTCAGCTGGAGCGTATTGAAAGATTGGCCCTTGCTAGCAGGATAGGACCGTGATTTTCCAGATCAAGAACACAAGTAGAATATCTCATCTTTTCTCACGCCTATTCTCAACATATACGCGTACAACCCACCTACCTAGTAGGTACTAGTTAAGTAGCTACTGTAGTAGCTAGTAGAACACCGGTTTACACCTCCGGAATGTCCGATTCCTCAGGTCCCTCGTTATACCGATTCGAAGTGACGGGTCTCGTATGACGAAGACGATCGCCCTGCATAATATTGGACTCGTTCACCGCTTCTCGTTCATCCTGTCCTGCAGACATCCATCGTCAGCAATCGTTATTCTCCTTCCTTGCTCAAACGGACCGTTGCAGCATGGAACCCCCAACGGGACCCCCTCCATTGGCGGAAACATACTCAACTGTCGATTAGTGTCTGCAGTTGCAGGGTCTATCGGGTCCTCGACCGGTTGATCGTCGCTCTGCACAGGGACAATTTCGTCCTGATCTTGGTTGGCGCCGGTTACGTACGAGCTATCTGCAAATGCTCGATTCACGCGTGACTGGTCACTTTCTCTTTCGTAGACGTCCTCGGAATCTCGATTGATGGGATTCGACATTCTGTGTGGATGTGCAGGTTTGAAAATTGTGGAGTTGATTAGAAAGTTAGGGATCGATGAGGAAGGGCCTGGGCTTGGAATGTGGGATGGGATGATGATGTACATAGCTGCCTACCGGATTCAGATAGCTGCAAGTTTATAAAAATCTTGGAGGCGATTGAATCTGGGGAACGAGCCTCCACCGGGTATTGCCGCTCCGCTCATTATCACGTAATGGTAAAGTAATGCCTCGCTCATTGGTTCCTTCGGACAGGCTTGAAGATTGGGGCGAGAACTGGGCTTACAAGCTTCAAGTGATTGCGGAAGCCCGGGGTCTAGAGGTTCTGGATTGAAGACTTCAAAGGCCAGTGCGGTCGATTGTGTCAAGAAGGCTGCATCGTACAATAGTGGACCATAAGCTTGCAATCAATAGTATTTGCATCCAAGTGCTCTCAATGTCCACAACTTGTATACTATTAACTCCTCGAGCATGTACCACTGTCGCAAAATCAAAGACTACGAGGACTATGAGATGATCTTCAATGACACCTCTCCTTGTCGGCTTTATTCCAAAGCTCTCAATCTCACAAGTTGATTATTGCAATTGAGTTGAAACCCAAGACTTCAGCGTCGACATCAAGCACGTTTCATCATGACGTGAGTAGATTTCGCCATCTCGTACCCGAGCTGAAACTCTGGAATTACGGCAACTGACCGCTACTATCCGGCATCGATATGTCATAACTGAATCATGCCTAATGCGGTAATGGTCCGATCTCTTCTGCAGTGCCGCGACTGGGGTAACGGGGGCTAGCAAGCAAGCTCGCAGGATCCATGCATCCATGCATCCATGGATCGAATTCCCTTCGCGCTGGAAGAGTAACCTGGCTCACAAGCCGGGAATTCTTTCCAAAACCCTACGATCTCGATCCTCCCGTGCCCACCCAGGAAGCCGTCATGCTAAATTGGAACGATTTTTCCAAGATCTGAGAAGGGGCCAGGCCCACGGAACCGATAGAGTTGGTGTTGATGGTTTCGATTGAGTTTGTCGATTTCAACCCCACAAAAAGCATATCCCGATCCGCAGTGGGGTTTGACAGGGCGGAAACGATCCCATTCAATGAAGCGGTTGTTATTCGAGATTTGAAGCTTAGGTCTGCTGTCTGTGTACACCCTGGTCTTTCTGTAGGATGACGGCGAATATACGCACTCCTTGGGGCATCGGACCCAGTTTGAAGCCGGTTTCCTCGCAGGGGGGAAATCGGTTGTTTGGATCATGATACTAGACAATTTGGGGAAATACCGATGAGGAGGCTTCAATCCTTGATTTGTAGCTTAGTATTTTGGTTGACGACGTCAAAGCTGGGCCATTGCAACGACGAGATGATGGAGATGGAGACTGCCGTGTGAAAGGTATAAAGCTGATGGAAAGATCCCGCTGAGACCTGGACTTTCTTCTTCATCATCGCAATCCCAAGCAAGACACAGAACACTTCCTCCATTCAAGTACCTTTTTCAACCTCCCTCGGAAACCCATCTACTCACCTTCACCATGACTGACAACACCAACCCCGGAAACTTCGCCAACCGCTCCAAGGAGGAGGTCAGGGAGATTGCCAGCAAGGGCGGCCAGTCCAGCCACCAAGGTGGCTTTGCCAGCATGGATGCTGATAAGCAGGTCCGTATCATCTATGTCGCTTCGAGCGGAGAATCCCCAGCCTGAGGAGGGTCATATGTACCATCACCGTTATGTGGTCTTCTTCCCAGGACTTGACTTCAATACTGACCTTCTGTCCAGAGAGATATCGCCTCCAAGGGTGGCCAGGCCTCCAGCGGTAGCTTCCATCCCGGCGACCCTCGCGCCAAAGAGGCCGGTCAGAAGGGCGGCCAGGCCAGCTGAAACACCGAGCCTGACGAGTAGATTCAATAGAATTGGGTCCTCTGCTCTTGATGGATGCATCTAGCACTGCTATGGCGCGCAATGCTTTCAATCACTGCCTCTGGTCTTTATTGGCCTTGTGTCCAGGCTAGATTCAGTGGTCATCATCCTACGATCTTCTGTTCTCGCTCGGGCGGTCTATCAACAATCTCATAATAATGTCGTTAATGTGCTCATTAAATTTTAATTCTGTTGTGTCCTGTGAATCTGTTACACATGCCAACGAGCTTGGGAGGGTAGACCAATGACTGAACCTCTTTTTGGCGCAGGGAGAAGGGGATTGTGTATCGAGTGGTTGCATAAGCGTCATGTCAGGCGTGGATGTTGTATTTGCTAGAGCCGGGGGCGTTCAACGAGTTGATGTCATATCTCAAGACAACTTGATACGCTGTTATGAACAAGATTTGCAAAAAGTTCCAGTTTACAGTCAGGTCGGTGCACCTTCCAACAGGCTTGACATTGTAGATTGAAGTAACTATAACATAACTCATATTCGCATATCCTTCCCTATCATGAAACAGATCAAGTATCGAGAAACCTGCTTTGAAAAAACTCACCCTCGCCAATAGTCCCCTGTCTAAGCCCCCATAGCACTGAAGATCATCGTCATTTGCCACCTGTCACACCCGACTAGCGTGGTGGCTTATCGGGCCAGGTACAATCACAGAACCGTCCGATGGGGCTTCAAACCAACTGGTCCGTCCGAGAATACGACCGGATCAAAGTGATTGAGTACGCCTTTTGATCTGATTTCGTATGTACCTCTCCCCCATAGGAATCAAGTTTGGGGTTGTCTGTCGAATACTTGGTGTCGCCATTCATAACAGATCGCCGCCAAGACGGGACGGAGTTCCGTCCATAAGATGGGAGTTTGACGTTCGGTAGATTCGTCCTGCCAATCGTCGCGTGTCCACCCCACCATCTCTCTCCTTCCGCGTCACGGCCAGAATGAGATCACATCGCCATAGTAATCAGTCATGATCGGGTAGTCGTGGTAGACTGTAGTTGTGTTTGGGTGTTCGGGTTCCCCTCCACCCTTTTGGCGAGGGGGTACGTGGCTCGCCTCCCTACCAACTTTGCCCGCTTTCACATGTGAGATGACTTCTGTCCCCCTGCTCCACGGTGAATCAGCCACAGGCTCCCGTCATCGCGTCTTGCCTGACGTGCATGTCCCCACCCGATGAGTTGAGCCATGCTTTGAGACCGGGATCTACAGTACTTGCCCTGTATCGAGTGGACCCTTTTTCAACATTGGATGTGCCAATTCGGGAAAAGGGACGAGATACGGGAGGAGAGCTTGCTTGTTGCCTTGGCCCAAGTACCCAACAACCTACTAACTTGGTACTATACTAACTATAGTACTTGTTATGGTGAGTGGTGGTACAACAGTACTACTAACTTAGTAAGAGTCTACTAGTACCGCGGAGTGATCCACTTACCCCTCCACGCCGATGCGCGACCCAAAGAGCCCCACGCCTGTCACTCTGACGGAGCGATGATGTGATGTTTTGCAGCTGGGAAAGAATCATGGCAGTGTGGCTGCGAAACCAGGTTCCTGCGCCATAGGAAGATCTCATGGAGTTCGAGTCGCAGATGACTTAAATATCGCTACAAATCCAGCAGATCAGACTGATTCTTCTTCATCACAAACAAACAAACTTCTCACATTCCAAACTCTTTTCTTTCCCAAGAAAACCCACTTCTTCCCAAAGTCATTCACAATGGAGTCCGTCAAGGTAAGACAGCTGTCAGTCGTGTCATGCCTGAGGCATGATCACACCTTTCTATCTTGTATCTCAAGTCACTAACCATGAGCCTTTTTCGCCATCTCTTACAGCAAGCCGCCAACTACGTTTCCGAGAGCATCCAGGGTACTGGTGCTCAGGCTTCCAAGGAGGCCAACAAGAACGTCGCCAAGGACTCCGACGCCAGCCTCGGCACCCGCGCCTCCGCTGCCAAGGACGCCGTTGTCGACAAGAAGGACGAGAGCGTCCACGACACCAAGGCCGACACCAACAAGGGTATGTCCTGAGTCGAGAAGAACAAGCGGTCTTTCAGATTGTGATCACAGGCTGACCAACTCTTTCACTCCGACAGAGGCTGCTAAGCACTAAATTTGGTGTTTGATGATGCATGCAGCTGTGGCAGCTCTTTCGAGAACGCGTGTTTTGGAATAATGTATTCTTAATTGATCCTTTGAGGCTTATGATGTTATGATACAACCCCATCGCCATAAATATCAATATTTTCAACTTTTAAAAACTTTCATTCCATGCTTGGGTGTCATTTATCGTACTCTCGGGACACTAGTTTTCGTGATCCTCGTCGTTTCGATCCTTATCAGATGCATGCATTTGGAACACGTTCCACCAACACTCGGACCAGGAAACAGAAATCTAGTCCTATCATGACTCCAGTCTGAAAGGTACCCTCCACGACTGCTTCAAACATGCAGTCCCGTCGCATTCATCTGCTGTATTCAACGCGTCTAGCATCAGCAGCCCCCCAATCTTCTCTCCAGAGTCATCCGTCATGCAAAACAGAGATAGGTACTCAAATGTGCATAACTTTGCATAACTGTGCATGCAAGATAAACCGCCGAGTTCGGCTGTCCCTGGCAGATGTTCGGTCGAGAACCACGTGTTCCACTTGAGTTGAGATGCGGGCAGCGGCGACGGTTACGTAGGCCATGTTTGTGCATCCGTATGTATATCACTTCGCCCTATGTGAGGTTCATCATCTAAAACGTTGACCAACCCATTGATCACCGCGTGGCCTGCAGATGGTTACATTATCTCGCACCCTCCGGGCCTACTGCCGGCTATCCCTCGATCAATGATCAGGTTTTGAGTTGCGAGAGATTAAGGGGCACGCACTACCTAGTACCTACTCCTGTCGGGTCAATTTGACACTGGCTCATCGCTGAGATGAAAGTGGTAACCTAACTCGAGATGGCAGCTAATCACGCCTTGATGTTTGTTGTTGCCTCAATTGGCTTTCGGATAGTCTTGGACCTGCAATTTATCAAGATATGCTGCCGAGGGCGGAGACGAGATTGATGAAGATTTTCAAGATTGATTCATCACCGCCCTCCATCGTCCGAGAGATCAATGACGCTTTCTGTATTCTCCTGGACTCTGAGCTGCATAAATACCTAATGACTCTGTATCGAAGAGTTCCTGGCCTCGGCCAACGCCAGACACAGCACTGAGCAATGAGCACAGGGCCCGGCAGGCTCATCCCCCAACCCCCCTGCAGCTTGAAAACACTCTGAATCCAGCGTCCATCCCGGCAAAATTCCTCCCGAGTCTGGACCCGAGAAAAATCAAATGAATCTGTCGATACGAAGCAACTTCCCTGTACGCACTGCAAGCTGCAGATGGTGGCACGGGCAAAAACAGGCGATCGTCACACGGGCTAAGCCTTTTATGACCCGTCGGCTGCGTGGCTGCATAATCGGCTACATCATCGACTACGAACAAGCCTTTTTTGGTCGTCGAGCTAAAACGTGTGGCTGAAGCACGTGTATGAGATGTGTCGATATTGTCGAATGATTTGGTCGATTTCAGTATGTTGTGAGAGAGACAAAGTTTGATCTGTGTCCCCTTTGGAATTGTTTGCGTGTCGGGGAATATGTGTGACGGTCGGCAATGAGGTCTGAGGTAAAGGTTGGGGTTATATTAAGAGGATGATTTCCGCGTAGGGGCTTGGATGAAGTCAACAGTTCTTGATCATCCATTGACTCCAGCATATTCATCTGCTCAGCCAAACCCTCGTGCACACTGCACACTCTGCACAGAAGCTTCTCTTCATCACAAACATGACCATCCCCCACTACGGCGTATGGGCCTGCCAGCCTACGAGCTACACGGCTCAAACCGAAAAGCAAGACCCCAAGTCCCCTCACATCTACCTGCACTTCACAGATGATACATCTTCCACCAAGAGCCTTGAGGCTGCCATCAATGTCAAATCCATCGACAAGGATAGCCGGCTTGTCTTTTGGGTGAATCGTAACTTCCAGCACCCTGTGACCGAGACGCTCTCTGCTCTCGATCTGGGATTCCACCTTGCTTCTCCACCGAGTGATGCAGCCCATCAGAGCGACAATTCAAACTCCCAGGGTCAGGGTCAAAACCAGAAACAACACCACAATCACAATCACAACCATGGCCATGGCCATGGTTATGGCCATAGCCACGGCCGGAGCAACCGAGGACAGCCCGTCCGTCGACAACAATCAACCCTGCAGGGTCTGGACTTTGTCCGCACCCAAGGTCTCCTCAATCTATCGTCGGGACAAGTACTCCCCCACGACATCCCAGGCCCTAACAACGATATCCTGGACCACCTTGACCCCATTCTTACCGACGCGATCAACCAAAAGGCCACCGGTTATATCTTTGGCTCGTCCTATGGCTCGGGGATCCACGATGTGCATATGAACCAGGGCAGCCTGCCCCGGTTTGAGAACGGGATCTATGAAGACGGTGCCCTAATCTTCAAGTTTGATGATGGTCACTGGGAGGCGGTATTCCTTGCGTTTGCCTCGCAGAAGGTACCTACTGATGACCGGGGCGAGGCGTTGTCGGATAGTAAGTCGCTGGCGGATATTTTGGGCCAGTGAATGAATTGATCGGTGACTCAGTATGGAGAGACTGAGGACGGAATTTGTCCGATTTGAAGATCTTGATGAAGCCACTGAGCTGTGACTCAAAGACTGATCATCATATTTTGATGCAAAACTGGACATTGAATTGCATAGTTCGACGGAAGCGTACATGAATCGTTTACTATCACAGTGTTTTAGTGCTTAGTTACAACTTCTGGACACGGGAATCCATCTATAGCTGAAGCTTGTACCGTACATTGCATCAGCAATTATTCTCGAAGCTTCCTCGATCACAGTACTCCTACGATCTTCTTAGATAGATGACTTTCAAACTCGAACTTGATCGACCATCAGTTTCGGCTGTTTCACTTGAACGAAATACCCCCGACACGGTCAATCGGAGTTCCTGCCTGCCTCTCGTACTCCCCCGCATCAAGTCACGTGCCTCCCACGTCGGTTACCCTCGGCGCGGAGCAGGAACACCAGTAGATAAGTGCCATGCTGGGGCTCATCTACCTCGAGTAGTTAATGTCCCCCTCCTCCCCTTTTTGTCATGGCTTTTTTGTCTTCTCTGGTGGTGCGCATTACAATCCCAAACTGCTAGACGTTCACCAGCGCTCTCTGAGGAGAAAGTCATCATGAACGTCCTACGTACAGGGGCCAATGTTCCCCGGATCTTGCGATCCAGTCAACCCCGGAGTCTTCTCCGCACGCACTTCCGCATCCAACCCGCCCCGAGCCGGGCTTTTCATGCTGGCCCCTCGCTTTGGGGAATTAAATCGCAGATTTTGAAGGATGTTGGAGAGGGTGAGTGAGCTCGAGGCATTTCATTTTTCTCATTTTGTTCTTTACACTTCTTGGTTGTTGGCAATTGCTTGGACGATCTCTTGAATTGACGATCTCTCCCCATCTAGGTATTACCGAGGTCCAGATCATTCAATGGTACGTGGAAGAGGGGGCCCATATTGAAGAGTGGAAGCCGCTTTGTCAATACCAGTCGGATAAAGCTGTCGACGATGTGAGTATCAATCTTGGGATGCGCTTAATCTCGGGGTAATGGCCGCTAATTCTCAAACGTACGAGTCCAGATCACGTCCCGATATGCCGGTGTGATCAAAAAACTTCATTTTGAGGCGGATGACACGGTGCCAACAGGCAGGGTAAGTAAATGATAAATAAAGTAGCCTTTCATCACTGCTGGTCTTCCAAGAGCTAATTTGGATCCTCTCCCTCAGGCCTTGTGCGATATCGAAGTCGAGGACGGGCAATACCCCGATGACCATGCTCCCCACGAGCCAGCACCGGAGGCCGAGAGTGCGTCTCCGGTGACAACTCCAGAGGTTGAAGCACTGTCACCCGTGCAGGCTGCAGAGACCTCACCTCTAGATCCTCAACTTCCAATCACCGAAGAGCCTGCGCAGATTCCCAAATCGAAGCACGCATCCCTGGCGACTCCAGCTGTGCGAGGCCTCTTGAAAACGCACAACGTGGATATCCTGGAGATTACCGGCACCGGCAAGGAAGGACGAGTTCTCAAGGAGGACGTTCTCAAACATATCGAGACACGAGACACCTCCTCATCACAACAAGCCCTCGCCCACAGCACCACGACAACAACAACCATGACCACCAATCCCACCGTCGACACCCGACAGATCGAGTCCGCCGTCCCTCTCACCCCCATCCAATCCGCCATGTTCAAAACCATGACCAAATCCCTCACCATCCCCCACCTCCTGTACACGGACGAGCTCAAGATCAACGACATCTCCACCATCCGCAAAAGGCTCCTCGCCGACTCTCGCGATCCCAAAAAGCTCACTTTCCTCCCCTTCGTCGTCAAGGCCGTCTCCCTCGCCCTCACCCAATACCCCATTCTCAACGCCCGCATCGACACCACCACCGACCCCAATAAACCCAAACTCATCATGCGCGAGAGACACAACATCGGCATCGCAATGGACACCCCGCGAGGCCTCATCGTGCCCAACATCAAAGACGTCGCCAACCGGTCCATCCTCGACATTGCCGCCGAAATTGCCCGGCTGAGCGCCCTGGGACGAGAAGGTAGACTGGGCCCGGCCGATCTGAACGGCGGCACGATTACCGTGTCGAATATTGGGAATATCGGCGGGACGTACGTTGCGCCGGTGATTGTTCCGTCCGAGGTGGCTATCTTGGGTGTGGGGCGGACGAGGACGGTCCCGGTCTTTGATGAGAAGGGGGAGGTGACACGCGGAGATATGGTGAATTTCAGTTGGAGTGCGGATCATCGAGTGATTGATGGGGCGACGATGGCGCGCATGGGCAACCGGGTGCGTGAATTGATCGAATCGCCGGAGCTGATGCTTTTGAATTTGCGATGAGGCAGAGAATAGGACTTGGAAAGTGAAATGTCACAAAGGCCCTGTGAAGGTGACGAAGAAGCTTTTGAGGAGTCAGCGACTTCCTCTACGTAGCTTTCTCTCCTACATGAGTTTCTCCCTCACCCCCACCTGTCCGTTCCAGTGGCAGTACTAGTGTGTAGGTACCTTAGCCGGCTCGTCATGGATGGATGTAAGCACGGAAAGAGTGCCATTGTATACTCAATCGAGTTTATTGATACTTGGTATTATATAGAAATGATGTGGATTGCATTTGTCCCGACGATCGGGGTATCAAGAGATGAGAACCTCCGCGAGAAGATAATCATTCAAAAGTCATAGACAACATGCAAGCCATGGAAAGTCCCCAAAGGGGATCTTGAAACTTAAAACGCCCCTGGTAGTAGCCAAAAACACAAGAACCAAAAAAAAAAAAAAAAGAAATGTAATGCGTGGCCTAGAAAAAGAAAAAGAAAACAATCCATCTTGAACACCTGAAGATTAGGCCTGTCAAGTAGAGGATCAAACAATGTATGGAAGAATGGACGGGAAACTCCTGGTCAGAGACACCAACCGGAGGAAACAGGTTTTCCTCGCATGCAGAAAGTAGACTGAAAGGACAGTGTCAGAATGAGGGCTTCGTAAGTACTCATTGGAGGTTCACAGGTATTCTGAGAGCTTTTTTGTGACGGCGTCAATCACCTCTTGCTGGACCACGTCCGGTGGCCCTTCAACGTTGATCGTGATGGCGTCCCATTCCTGCTCGGGCTCCTCGAGCGTCTGCATCTGAGATCGGACCATGTCACTCTTCATGTAGTGCGACTTACGCTGGCTGACTCGCTGCATGAGAACCTCCTCGCTGAGCTTGAGATAGACAAAGTGGATCAGCACGGACGGCGACCCATAGGCGGCGACCCGCATGACGTCGCGGTACTTTTGCTTCAGCGCCGAGCAGGCGACCACCACGCCGGCGGGAGGGCGGAAGTTGTTGGCCTCGGACGGGGAGAGAGCTTCAATGGCGGCGTTGCGCAGAGAAATCAGCCAGTCCCAGCGATCTTCATCGGTGAGAGGGATGCCATTCCCCATCTTCTCCTTGTTGGATTTGGGGTGATACTAGAAGGGAGGTAAGGCACATTCCTCAGTCAGTCATTCGAGCTGGCACATCTTGGGGTCTCTTCACGCGCCGGCTCTTGCAGAAGGAAACGTACATCGTCGCCCTCGAGGAAAGGGACTCCCAATTCTTTTCGCAGGCCGTTTCCCACGGTGCTCTTTCCGCATCCTGCCGGGCCCGTGACCACCCAGATGTGCTGGACATGGGTTGGTTTCGGTTGCGTCTCGCGGATCGAGGTCGAAGGGTTGGAGGACGAGCCGGGAGTGGTTTCAAAGTTGGGCATGCTGTGGCCCTTGCCTACTGAGACTGCAGGCGAGTCTACTCTGGCAGAAGCGTGCGGAGGCTGAGGGCGTTCACCGGCGGAGAGCATGATTGAATGTTCGGGCTCCCGTGTCACACCGAGTCACTTGTTGTTGTATCAAGAGACGGGACTTGACCGTTGATTTCTTTTGTTCGGTTGCGAGGACGGTGTTGGATCCAGGGAATGCCGGCGACAGAGCCGAATAAATGACGAAATGATGCGGTGGTTTTGGGCGAGTGGATAGGGTAGGGGAGCGTCTTGAATTGGGTAGACCTTATTTTCTTCTTCGGGGGAGGTGCTTGGTACTATATACCACGAGGCTAAGGTAGCCTTGTCCTTGTCGGTTGATGGGACGCTTTACGTGGATGAGGGATGTTCTTGGCTCGGGATGGATTTGCAGACCAGGTTCAGGCACGAGGGCGATGGAGACGAGTGCAAGGAGGAGAGGGAAAGAACACAGAACAATGTTGAACAGGGAGAAGGAATTTGGGCCCATCCTTATTTTTTAAACGGACTGATCACACTCTCCTTCCGGCTCTTGGGAAATTGGGGCGCATCCGACCAAAGCAGAAGCCGAGTGGGGGAACCGACCGACAGGCTGGAGAAGAGGGCGGCTGATTGGGTGATGCAGGGTCCTTCTCAATACCCGAGTGGAGGAGATGTGCACGCGGCGAGTGGGATGGCTTGGGCTGGGGTTCAAAAGTGGTTGTGATGCAAGTCGCGGAGGATCGCTGGGACGAGATCACTCAACGTTGGAGAGCAGACCCGCGAGAGTGGTTGGCCTCTGACCAGGGAGTAGGCCACAGCTATTGAGGATGCGCTCCGAGTGCCCTCAAGATTAGTGTCGAGATGAATGAATACGCAACCGGCCACATGATGTCACCTGCTATATGACTTCAGCCTGATGCTGTATCCAAATACAGTATTGGCTGTGTATTAAGGTACCCCCACGCTAGGGGTTCGGTCTACTGATTGGTGTTCAATTGCCGCCCCCGGATATTGATGACCATACAGAACGTGAGCAAGATCAACTCATTCAGTCCGTAACTCACGGGACGACAGCACCGAGTCAATGAGTAGGACTCGGTGCTCACTACTCACTGAGTACTGGCTACCTTCGCAATAGAAGGCTTGGAAGTTGGAAGGGCTCGGAAACAAGGACCTTTGCAGGGCAAGTGCGTGGACATGAACGTTGACCAAGCATTGAATTGATCTGGGCTTTGGCCCGCTTCGGGTTAACCGGATAAACTCTGGAGTCTGGGATCTTAGTGTACAGGGTTGATAGTGTGATCGACAGGACCTAAGGAATAAGATGCGACGCGATCAGAGTGCCTTGGAATTCCGCTCCTAGTAGTGCTGAGTCCAGACGCCTTTGGTGTGTCTGTCTAGTCGATGGCTTCTAGGACAGGACCATTTTGAATACTCACACCTATCCCAGACCTTCCCTCTTCAAGCGTTGCAGATTTGATCACTCGTGCACTCTGGCAGGTTGAACGAAAGCTCACACCTGTAATTCGAAACATGGAGTGTGCTACTATTGATGTACTCCAAGATCTATATTGCCTATGCTACTCTCACGGGAGTTGCATTGCAACGGTACCTACTAGCTACAAGCTAGTGTAGCGCTGTACTGCGCTTGTTGTTCTAGAACTATGTGCTTTCGTGGTCCCAACTCCCACCCCACACATGCGCATTGCAGTCTGCGATGCCCAATGACCATGATACATACCAAATCCACCCTCACAAGTGATCGATCTGCAATCGCCGAGAATCCCGGGGAAACTCTAGCGCATGAGGTCTTGCGTCGCGACCAGAGCAACCAAGGTCATCAACGTCAAATAGCCGACATGTTCTAACTTCTGGATGCTTCGGAAAAGATGATCCGATACGCCCGGACCCACTCCAGATTGACTCGAGACGGACTGTTAGATATGGTCGCATCAGTGATCACTACTATCCTCTCCAGACCAAGTTGATTGAGTGTTACGTCTTCCAATTCGCAATTGCAGACGAGTAATCGTTCTGGACGGCCTCAATTGGAGCCTTGTCACTCGGAGCCAGTATGCAGGCGATTTTCATCGGCCTCATGCTCCTCTCAGTCAGTCAGTCTTCAGTCTTTTCCGGTCGATATCAGGCTCAGGAAAAAAGGTCCCACAATCCCTTTGACAACTCAATTCTGAAGATTTGTCCGAGGAAGTGAGTGAGAAATATGCTACAGTACTGGACTCGTGGTCAAGTATTCGTTTCTGAACTTAATGCCAAGTGGTCTGCGTCAATAGTCGTACCTGCCAACCTGGTGGAATAAGGTACCTATTGTACTTCAACTCAACAGCGAAACACTTCGGGTAATTAAATATGGTTCCCTGTTAGATCCTGTACTCTGCACCTTGTAGGTACTTGGGTAAGTTTAGGTAACTTAGTTAGTTGACTACATAGTTACTACCTAACTTACCTAGGTAGTGAGTTACTGAATCAATCAGGTCCAGCCGCCGGCGGGTGCCTGCGGGGTCTTACATAATCGGCCAGATCGAGGGCGGCGTCACGGGCGGCAGTGAGCAGCGGGCACCCGCTTGACGTTGCGAGCATCATCGCGAGCTCCCGCATCTCCGAATCGCCAATCCCTCCAGTCCAACAATGGCGGCTCTCTTCTTCTCCACCCCCGTCGACATCGACGTCGTCCTAGAGGATCTGGACGAGCGCCAGACCGTCGATGTCAAGCTTGACAAGGGTCGCCGTGAGCGCGTCCCTCTGTACATGGACGGAGAGTCGGTCAAGGGTGCAGTGACCATTCGACCCAAAGATGGCAAGAGATTAGAGCATACCGGCATCAAGGTGCAATTCATTGGTTCAATTGGCAAGTCTTTTGGACAACAGCTCATTCACTTCGATCTTGGTATAGGTGATGGACCGCTAACATGCCTTCCACTCCTCAGAGATGTTCTACGACCGAGGCAACCATTACGAGTTCCTGTCGCTCGTCCAGGAATTGGCTGCTCCCGGCGAGCTGTTACACCCTCAGACCTTCCCCTTCAACTTCAAGAATGTCGAGAAGCAGTACGAATCATACAACGGGATCAATGTGAAACTGCGCTACTTCGTGCGCGTCACGGTCTCCCGGCGCATGGCCGACGTCATTCGCGAGAAGGACCTCTGGGTGTATTCGTACCGCATGCCACCCGAGACCAACAGCCCAATCAAGATGGATGTGGGTATTGAGGACTGCTTACATATCGAGTTCGAGTACTCCAAATCCAAGTACCACCTCAAGGATGTCATTGTCGGCCGGATCTACTTCCTGCTCGTGCGCCTCAAGATCAAGCACATGGAGCTCTCCATCATTCGACGGGAAACCACTGGTTCTCCCCCAAATCAATACAATGAAAGTGAAACACTCGTACGATTCGAGGTACGTAATCATCATATATCCACATGGCACCTGCTGCCCCCGGATGCAATCTGTGCGGACATGGGTCAGATGCTAAGATACCACGGCGGCTAATGCAACTCTCAGATCATGGACGGATCACCTTCAAGAGGTAAGCGACCAGTCGCCTCAGCCAGCCGTGCTTGACAAGTGGAACAGCATGCGCCATCGCCCAGGATCTGGCTTGGATGTCGAAGCTTCTGGTGCCGAGTACTGATCATCGATAGGTGAAACCATTCCCATCCGTCTCTTCCTAGGCGGATTCGACCTGACACCCACTTTCCGCGACGTCAACAAGAAGTACTCAACACGGTACTATCTGAGCCTGGTTCTTATCGACGAAGGTACGTCATCTTCCTGCCTCTACAGTCCTGATTCAAGCCCCTCTTGAACTACCGGTTGCCCTTCACTGTCGCATACTCTCTCCAATGCTTGGTATCCAATTCGGCCACAGCTTGTAGTCCCGCAAGGTATTACCTTCGATACCATCTGTCTTGAATTGCAGAACTCTTATCCTTGACAGGGAGTGCTGCCCGCACCCTACAATCTTTTCCATTCCGTTCTTATTCACGTTCCGACTTCAGAGAATCTTGGCTAGCCTCGCGCACGCGAATTCGCTGACTGATCACACATGTATAGATGCCCGGCGTTATTTCAAGCAATCCGAAATTGCGCTCTTCCGTCAAGCCCCTGAAATCGCCGCCACCCCGCAGATCGCCCAACAACAGCAAATCCAGCAGCAGGTGCTCCTGCAGCAACAGCAAGCAGTCCTGCCGCCGGGGTCCGCCACTGCGGGCCCCGGACGTGAGATCTCATCTGCTGCCTCTCGAGAAAACAACGTTCCGGCAGCTGTCTCGGCTCCTGCAGCGTGAACTTGACCTCAAGGTTGGAAGCACTCTGCATCAAATCGCACGTTCAGTCCGGGTGTAGACACGCGAGGAAATGACCGTTCGCGCTCATCTTTGCCCTGGCCTGCCTCACTCTATACCCACACTAGTCTTCGTCGCCCACGTTCCATGATTTCTTCAGCCTTCAAGGCTCTTTCTCTCTGTATTGTTTGGTGCCGAGTTTTTCTCGGCTCCTCCCACCGTTATGCCACGATACCATCCTGTAGCCTACTTACTACTCATGTCAATCTGTTTCTCGATAATATGCCGATCTCGCGCGCCTGACTTGGGACATGGATGTGAACAAGACCACCTTCAAGTCGTTTACAGTGCACTCGCTGGCTCATGAACGGAAGTGGACGTCCTCCCTCCCAATTCACCAAAGACATTGTCATGTAGTATGCAGATTTGCTCGACCGCGAGCGGCATAATTCTTTGTAAGTAGTACACTTAGAATTCATCCAATTTTGACCGTCCTAAGGGACAGCTCACTTGAAAAGCCCTGTGTATCTATAAAAAGGTTCCCAAACAAGGATCGACAAAAGAGGTAATTATCCACTGACGGTATATCCTCTCTTTTTTCTGCCCCTATCTTCTCCCTCTCAGATCGACCATGATCCCCAGCTGCATGGTCATTCGAATTGACCAAGTTCCTGTAGCACCACGCTGAGAGCCTGCAGGACCCTCCCATCATCTCGTTCCTTGCCAGCAACACGAACGGCTTTGACGACAAGCGGAAGCATCCATTCCAAATGCTTACGATAATGACGGCCAGAAGCGGACTCCTCCTTTGACGAGAATGTTTTGATGCACGTCGAGTCCGGGATTGCAGAGGGTTCGCTATGCAGATGTTCCAGACTGTCGAGGAGATGCAAGAGTTCCTTGCGAGCTGGAGTAGGTTGGGGCATCAGGCCGCGGAGGGGCTGATCAGCGATGAAGCTCTTGAGGGAGATTGCGCAACGCAGGAGAAGATAGGGCGCGGTGGAGCACGCCAATAGTGTACGTTGGCTAGAGGTGGGGGTATCGGAACCTGAGGTCGCCGCCAGCTCGAAGAGGGAGTCGATCAGTGCGTACGCCATCTGTGGTCGAAGCGTGGGGGGCGGATCGAAGGTTCGTCCCGGCCGGATGGTGTAGAAGTCCCGAAGGGGATCTTGCTCGATGGAGGTCAAGGGCATGTCTAGACGTTGGGGCGCGTAGATGAATGAGGAATGGAAGAGTGCGAGGGCGAAGCTCTGACGCACGGTATCCGGGACAATTGCAGCGCCTAGGGAGGGCAAAATCAGACTTTTGAGACGAGTGAAGGCGGCAATGTCGAACTCTTCGTCGGCGGCGATTCGAGAATGCGGGAGCTGCTGGGTTTGATATCCATGTGCTGACACCATGCCATGAGCAATGTTCACCACACAGCGCCAAAATCGTGCAATATCCGCTCTTTTGGCGCTGTCGTACTGCTTTTCCACGTAAGGAACTGCAACTTCAAGAACTTTGAGCGTTGCCGTAGAGGCTTTCTGCCACATATAGGGGTCGCGGTCTTTTCCTTTCCAGATGTACTTCTGCAGGATCAGCGCACCAAATCGTTCGAGAACCAAGGCTAAGGCGTCATTCGAAAGAATATCTTGCTTGATCCCAAATTCTGCAATGTACCAGCTGATCAGGTCAATAAGGGTCTTTGAGAATGCAACAAACCCGGGCTTCCGCGAGTCACTGCTGGGGTTCCATTTACTCAAAGGTGAGTCTGACAGATCAGCCAAGCATGACAGGATGGCAGCCTGTGAGTTCTCTTTTTCCATGCAAAGCGTCCTCAAGCAGCCGATCACCAAAGCTTGCACTGCAGAGCAACGCTCTGTATCCGGAGAGTACGGTGGATAAATCGAATTCCATACCAGTAGGCGCAGATGCTCAAGGATCGTATCAATATGTTCTGCGTCCAGGTGACTTTTGTGCAAATGGTATAGCTGCTGAAGACTCTGCATGTACGCCAGCGCAGCATCTTGGTTCGACCGATTTTGGTCAACGGGGTTCTCCTCTCGGATCGGATGGCCGTTGGCCCACAAAGTCCATACGCATTGGCAGGCTTCTTTGCTCAATCCCCCGGATGAGTTGCACTGGGTCAAGATCGAAGAAACACTAGCAAAAGTGGCCTCACTGAGTTCTAAAAGGCGCATGTCGACTAGTTTCCGAAGGAAGTCGAAAAGTCTCATCCAAGATTGAAGGAACTCCTCGTCGCCCACTATCACATTCAAGAAGTTGGCAACCAGGCTAGAGACGCCTTTTATCACGAGTACAGTAGTCTCGATCCATGGCTTGAGCTCGTTTTCAGGGCCTTGCTTCTTCCGGACCTTTTCCAGGACATCTGAGAGATTTCCTACCATGGAAAACAGCACTCGATTCAGACACAATCGCCACGCTTTTGAAGAGAGCTGTTGGCCATATGCATCGAAAATCCTCAGCAAAGTATGCACTGCGCTATTTCGGATCTCTGACCTTGAATCAGAGGCAATGCCCACGATACGGAGTAGCAACAGGAGCCATAGACAATGACTGGATACTGATAAGTCCTCGTTGCAAGAAAGTGTGTCAAGATCATCTTCGCGAACAGAAGCATCGACATAAGCGCCAACGGAGAACTTGTCCATTCTCCCTCGCAAGAAGTCCGAAACGTTCCAGAAGAAAGTAGTGGTTGTCAATGAGATGTTGAAATCCTGCGTCTGGGACGCAAAGTCATTGAGTGACTGTACAAGCGCCAGAAGACAAGGCGCTGGTAGAAGCGAGACAAAGTCAGACGCAATCAGATGTAAAGACTTGTAGGCTGCACGGACAAGTCGTGGACCCCCCGGATGCGCTGGATGCCTACGCTCGGAAGACGACGAGCCTTGTGCGACACTCTCGGCTTCACTCGTCACTCTGAACACTCCAGAGATCAGATCGAACACAAGACTCCATCCATCTGTGAGCGTCTCTGCATACTGCTCCAGAATGGCGTGCAAGGTATCCAGGCTCTGCTCGTGGATCTCAATAACGGTAAAAGGGACCGACTTCGCATGCACTTCGTCGGACACGTAGAGTCTCGTGATATGTTCCTTCAAGGTCTGCAAGTTCCTTGTCTGTATTCTGTTCCAGGTCTCATCATCACCCAACCGCGCTGGTTTCATGGTGAGAAAGATAAGAGAATCAAGGTTGTTACAGGCCTGCAGACGAAGGCTTGTATCGATAGATTGGTTCGCACTAGCCGCAGTCAAACTCTCACTGAAAAGCTGCCATGCCTCCAGATTCTCGTCGTCAAGTGACGAAAGCCGCTCTAAGTTTGCACGGGCTATTTCGTTACTTTTATCCAGCACGAACTTCAACTCTTCATCTTGCATCCTTGATTTTCCCACAATTAGCGACACGCGGCGATTATTGTGATGCATTCTCCCGGCTTGCTGCGAGGTCTGCGGGGCGATTGGCGACTTTGGCTCCTCAGATAGTTCTTCCGGCATGGCCTTCTGCTCGGTAAAGGCAGACACGTTCAACAGCGCGAGCATGATCTCTTGGAAAGAATTGCTTGGATAATCGCTTGTACTTTCAAACAGTTTCGCGGAGGCTGACTGCACCGCGATCACCTCTGCACCAAGATTTGCCGTTGGGACGTCATTTCCAAAGAACGAGTTGTCGCTCGCCCCGTTGGCCGATTTGATCATCGTACTTGAGGACATTCCGATCACCAGTTCAGCGCATTGAAGAGTCTCAAGTAGAATTGTCCAGGCCGGCTGATCTAGTGTTGGCCCCAAAGCAATGCCTAGATTGAGCAATGCCCTGAGACATAGGAGATTCCTCGTGCTCAGGGTCATTGAAGCTGCTGCTGCCGGTGAACTTGCAGAGTCGCCGGCAGAGACATTGGACCTCGGGACATCCGAGCTTTTACGATACTTACTCATCTTTTCGTCGGCGTGTGAGACACCTAGGGTCGGCATGGTGAGGTTTTGAGACTTCGCAACCCCCGTACCAGCGGGAATCGCGGCCTTTCCCAAGGTTGTCAAGAAGGCATCGCGAGGCACAGATAATCGTAGAAGACCAGCCACGTGAGCTAGTTTTTGAAAAGCCCGAACAAGATTATGATAGAAATCATCGTCGAGACTGGCATGCAGGAATGTTGAGCAAGCCGCGAGCACAGCTGGCCAGCAGTTCTCAATGATCCCGGAGCATGTTTTGATGGCTGAGTACTGCACATGGGAGTGCAGCTCCAGGGGGTTCATGGGGACTGATGATTTTTTGAATGGAAGTGAAGCATGTGCGCGCGTCCCGCCTGGAGATTGAAGTTCTTGGGAGGGCCGCGCAGATCCGGGTCCTTGGTCCGGACTCATTATTCGATTCTTCTTTTTGGATTTCACGTCAGGAACAGTAAGAGGCAAAATAAATTTAGCGAGTCCCTCAGCGAAAGAGCTTATGCAGTTAAGCACAAGACCGTAGATGTAAGTTTCCGGGGGGAGTGGAGGGTCTGCTTTATCAAGCAGTTCGATGTAGGGTGTTCTGACCACGCTCCATTGACTACTGATTCCAGGAACTTTCGTCTCCGATGTTGGACCTGTCGACCCAATCACTCCAGCAACACCGCCAGTCTCGAGCGCAATTTGGTCTTCAGTCATTGAGTGTGTGTGTTCGGCTCGTAGCGGTATTGTTGACTGGCTGCTCACTCCAATCAATGAGGGCTTCTCAGAGGAAAGACGCACGAGCGAAGCCATGTGATCACCCAGAATGTTTTTCCTCTTCTCGTCTGCATCGTACAGTGTATACATGAGCCTTATCACCCCCGGCTCGGAGTACAGGCTCTTGAAGACTTCCATGCAAAGCACTCGCTTCCAAGGCGCATTCCCATCTGGCTCGAGCAAGTGAGTGAGCAAACCGAATGCCATCTCACACTCAGCCACTAACAGGGACATATGACGCTTGAGAAGTAGGAGAAGTATTCGAGCAACTCGCACAGTTTCGGAAAACGAATGCCTCTCGGACAGGAATCGCACTGCCAGTGGCATGAGCCGCACCCGTAAGACATGCGACAGCTCCAAATGGCCCACGAAGAGCCGTCCACTGTTAAGCACGATGTTTTCTATGAGCTCTAGAATGAAGGTTGTCGACAGAGTCTTTGCGCTTAGAAACTCAACATCCTCGCCATCGACTAGGCAGCAGAGATCGTCTAGTACCTAAGCACCACATATGTCAATGAGAGCTCTTCTTGATGGCCGACCGAATATATCGAACCTTCAAAGCATCAAAGGCGAAACGTGCTACTTGCACAGAGCGGCCATCAACCTTGACATTCGCGAAGGCTTTGTCCTCATTCGGCGATTCTTATGTGCACAGATTAGAGTCAGAAGAAAAGTCTACAATCTTGACATGGAAGGCCAACAACTCACGGTCTTCTTGGGAAACTCTTTCGAATATAGAAACCACAAGTTGTTGAAAGGTAGCTGCGGCGGTGCTGCTGACGGCTGGCGTCTTGCAAGCCTGTAGATTGGCGCATATGTCTAGTGTTCTCGCGAGAAGATCGCCACTCAATTCTTGTGAGTAGAACTGCAAGAGCGATGGTAAAGACTGTAAGATTTTCAATTGAATATCGAGACCTTCATACCGTTAGTGCTACCGTCGTGATCGCTGCGTTTGCTCGCCTTCCACTTACCTAATGCAATAGTCTCCTTGAGCCCTGCGAGAACGTCCCCCAAGCGATGAGGAGGCAACGAATGCGAAGCAATCAGTCGTTGTAGACATATCACACCTGCGCCGGCGAGCTTCGCTTGCCGCGTGTGACATGCGATGATAAACGGATCAACGAATTTCGGTTTACGTATTAGATCTAAAATGCCACTTAGTCCCTATAAATCTGAACATGAGCTCTTAACACCTACCTGCCGAGATTTGAGCCTCCGAAGTTGATGGCAAAGCTTTCAGCTCGTTAAGTGACTGCTCGGCTGCCTGCCCATGTGGTCAACAATTGGTCTGAGTTGCGATTTTGATATTTTTCATCTTACGGCTCGCAGATCGGCAATTTTGCGACGAGACTCCTGTATGAGTGACGTGAGCTCGGTCTGCAAGAATTGAGACGACATCTTGAATGTCAAATTTCTCCTTTCAACGCATGGCCAGTGTTATCTCCAATGCCTAGGGATACGCAAACCAGCAATGAGCGATTCCTCGGGGAACAGCCTCGGAGCTGGTCTTTTCTCCAGAACAAGTCGAAACTTCATGAAACTCTGGACTCAAGTATCTTCGGTGAGAAGTTGGGTCTGAAGAAAATTGACTCTTCCCCAATCATGCGACTCGAGCATCTAACACGCTCAACAAACCCCCAAGGCGTGGCATCTCTGATGCTAGCCCGATAAGCCAGCTATCGCACGTGACATGACATCGACCGATTGCGGGCCGGTAATGAGCCCCTCCTCCCAGTGCTGTGCTTCTTCCGTTATTGATCAATCGGACGATTTCAATTTCATAGAGACACAACCCGATAAAAATGGCTGCGACTGTTCCACGGAACTTCCGCCTCCTTGAGGAGCTTGAAAAGGGCGAAAAGGGGTTGGGCGCAGGTAGGATAATCGTTCTTTCCGGGTCCACGTGGACATATGCTAATTTGTCCCCGTACTTATAGAGGCATGCTCATACGGACTCGCTGATGGAGAGGACATGATGATGAGCAACTGGAATGGAACCATACTGGGACCCCCGCATGTTTGTCAATCTTGAAACCCGATGACGCATGTGTCGTATGACGGTATGGCTCTTGCATGGCTAACTATCATCTCCAGAGCGTCCACGAAAACCGAATCTACAGTGTCAACATTCACTGCGGCCCAGACTACCCCGACAACCCTCCCACTATACAATTCGTTTCCCGCGTCAATATTCCCTGTGTTGATCAACAATCAGGAAAGGTGAAAGCCCATGACCGCGAGCCTCGTTAGGTCACTATACTTACCCTGTCATAGGTGGATCCAACTAAACTCCCATGTCTTGCCCAATGGAAGCGGAATTACAACATGGAAACAGTATTGATCGAGCTGCGGAGGTAAGTGTGCAGAAATACGTTATTGCGGCCTGAGACCGTGTTGCTGAACGTCTTTCAAGGTACATGGCTCTTCCCCAGCACAAGAAACTTCCTCAGCCCCCGGAGGGCTCGACTTTCTGAGCAAACTCATTGCACTTCTCCCAATATACAAGGCTGTGAGAGGTCTCTCGTGACGTTGAGTCTCTGAAGGTGTCTTCTACGAGTTCACTTCTTCATTCATATTCATGACTTGTCATTCGAAGCGTTTACAGTCAATGCATGGCAGCATGGCGTAGTTTTTCATTCTCATATCGACTTCCCAACTGTAGCTGTTACTGAAGTCGCCGAGTCAATGTTTTCATAGAGATCGTGACCAGCGCGTTCGGTTATGTGGAACATTCAAGTTCGAGTCCCTTCCGCGTCCAGGCGAATTTCATCCATCAGGAGTACTTTTGTAGACTTCACAAGGGATTTACCGTACGACTACACATATCGAAACCAGACGTATCAAATGAAGATCTCTAACCCAACGCGAGCTTCATTGTTCATAGGTTCAAAAAATTGACCTCGTCTTCTCGGGTCTGATAAAATCAGAAGACAAAGAAGGGCCCAGGCAACGGTCACGTGATCATCCCTCGGCATTGCGCACTCAATGCCCTCTTCATGTTCTAGATATCGTTCAGGGATGCATAAAGTCCTCGTACCAAATCACTCTGGGGTCCATCGATTTGCTTGTACGAACTGCCCCTCGCCTCAAATTTGGGCTTGCGCTAATTTCTGCGGAATCGTCAGGTCTGGCACTTTATCGGGCCCTTCTCCGACAATGCTCCCCGTCGAGTGGCGTTCCAGCTGCGTTACAACAGAGTGAGGTCAAAACACTTTTCAGACAACGCTTTCGGAAATACAAGAAGCTACAAAGCCCATCACAAATCGCAAATGCTTTGACGGCAGGCTACGAGGTGGGTCCAACCCATATATAGTGGCGCGACCTTAGTTCCATGATGCTGATTCAACGCCCTCTCTCCAGGCGCTAGATTTACTCGACCGCGCGCGCAAGGGAGGCCAACATGAGGCTGAGAAATTCAACTCGATCGTCGCCCGGGCAAAGATGTTGAAGGAGCAACAGGCCGCCTATCAAAGAGAACTCAGGGAGCTGCACCCCTCGGACCCAGTGTCGCCGAAGCAAATACGAAAGGAGGCAACCCGGCGATTTGAGGAAGCGACCTCGCGCAAGCACCCGGATAGCCCGGGAATACTTGAACGACCACGCCCCACGGTCAGCGGACAAAGAAGGATACCGGTCCTCGTCAATGCCCGTGGAGTTCCTTTCTTACGCATCAAGAAGCCACAGCCCAAGAATCTCAGTGGCGTTATACGAAGCAAGCTAGAGAAGCGCTGGAATCGCATCGTGACCCGGGACAGGCTTGCTGTGGAACTTCTATTCGCGAAAGATGAGGACCAATGGGACAAGCTCACCGACGCAGCACAGCGACCAAGCTGGGCTGAGGGCGTCAAACGGGCTCTAGACGATGTCTACGAAAAGATCCGAAAATCAGACAAGCAGAATCGCGAGCTCTCGGAAAAGATGTGGAACGTTGTGCTCGAAGAGAGAGCTTTGGTCAGGAAAGAAAGGTCAGGAAAGAAAGCCCCGACCCAGATGTCGTGATTGATCACTCGGTCTAAATATGGACTTTTCTCCAGGTCCAGGATAGGGAGGTCGGCGTCAACGTGATACGGCACTCTTCCAACTGCTTACCTTGGTGCCAAGCTAAGACTCGAAAATGTGATACCCACAATATGCTGATATCCAGTCGCAGCCAGTCGATTCTTCCAATTTCATTCTATCATCGCTGATGTGTTATTGTATCCATTGTATCAATAAGGCTGGCACATTTCATCTACAAAGTAATCGTGCACGCGTAGGCTGAATCGATCGTAGGCAAGCAGGACGAGCGCTTCGCGATAGCCTCAATGTCGCATCATGCAGCAACCTTGAGCTTCTCGACAGGGGGCATGTAATCCTCATCCTCGTCGTCAAAGTCTGCTTTTCCGGCAAGACCTCGCTCCCACAGCTGCCGTCCAGTGAGTTTCTTCTCTTCCTTGGCAACTTTCTTTTTTTTGTCTTCCAGTTCTTTCTCCTCGCGCTGCCGTTGCTCTTCTTCCTCCTGTTCTTTCTTGAAGCCTGAGAGCCATTTTTGGAAAGTCTCCCGGTTCACTGGGGTACCTCTGAACTTCTTGTTCTCTTCCTCTTCTGCCTTTTGAGCTGCCACGGCTTTCTCATCCTCAACAGCCTGGACCCGCTCAATCATTAACTGTTCTGCAGCTTCCTTCAAGGCGCTGACGAGGGCGAAGACCATTGCCATTCCCATATTCTCTTCAACCGCATTGTTGAGCGCAGTCGTTAAAACGTCTTCGTCTTCTGGGAGTTCGAGAAGCGGATGCTTTGGCGCATTCGGCACAGGTGTGATTTTGAGGTTTGGGGCGACATCTGGGTAGTCCTCAGGGTAGGAGACCTCCAAGAAGATCACCGGTTGTTCTTCTGCCCCCGGGCCATTCTCGGGTGGATCAAGCGTTATCGAGATCCTGTAGGAGGTTTCGGAAATATCTGGTAGCGTATTCAACTGTCAACATAAAGCGCTCGCCGGGTCAATGAGAGATACCGTGATGAGCAGAGCATATGTACCTGTGATCTCATCGGGGAAAATCGAATCGAGGACTTCACGCTCCTCAACTTGATCTTCGCGGCCCATCTTGTAGCTGATCCGCCCGCGGATTGGAGGGGTAATTGAATATGTTGTGACCTGGGTCGTGGAGACGATGATTTAGATCAAAGATATATTCAGGTTGATCAGAGAGCAAATTAGAGCCTTCACAAAGTCTGCGCTCAAGGAGTTATGGCCAAATGAGCTTCGTTCCTGCATAGAGCTCTGGGTCAGTCGCATTCGATGCGATGCGAAATGCTAATCTTTCGGTCCCGCATGCAAACCCGTCAAACAGCCCCAATCTTTAGGCCGAAGCTTCACTTTTTTTTGCCTGTCATTCAAGTTTGCAACACGACTTTCTGATCGAGTACTGCCTTGAAAGCTTATTTATTCAGTTTCTCGACTCATTGAAGCTCTGCCATGGGAAAGCCCAGACCGCAGAAGAAAAGGTCATCCAAGTCCCGCACAAAGCCCGTTCTCGGCCCTGGTGGCTCGGTTTCTAAACACAAAATGGCCGAAGATCCGTCCAAGCTCCTCGACCAGGCCACTATCCTCCTCCAAACTGGCCGAGCCGATGAGGCGCTATTGACCGCGCAGCAGGCCTTGACTCTAGGCGTCGAAAACCCGTCTGTTCGTCTCCAAGCGATCAATCTTCTCGGCGAGATCAACGTTGAGTTGGGCGAAATCGAAACTGCTAGGGATTATTTCCTCAATGCTGTTGAGCTGGACCCCACCGGGTCAATACCAGAGTCTGATGGCGGTGGTGCTGAAAAGTTCATGTGGCTTGCTCAATTGAGCGAGCAGGGTGGAACGGACAGTGTTCAGTGGTTTGAAAAGGGTGTCTCGTCTCTGCGCCGCACCCTCGAGACTCTCGAGGGCAAGACGAGCCCGGAAGAGGTTTTGTTTGCTGAAGAGAAGAAAGCCAAGCTGTCTAATGCTCTCTGTGCGGTGGCAGAGATCTACATGACCGATCTTTCGTAAGTGCTGACCCCCAGCATTGCCAGGATGTGGAAGATATGTGCTAACCATGCGACCACAGATGGGAAGAAGACGCCGAAGCTCGGTGTGAAGCGCTCATTACAGAGGCGCTGACTGTGACCCCCAACGCGCCTGAAGTTCTCCAGACGTTTGCTTCCATCCGGATATCTCAGTCAAAGATCGAGGAGGCCCAGGAAGCCCTCAAGAAGAGCATCACCTTGTGGAAGGATTTGGCTCCCGAGGACCCTAAAGTACCCGACTTTGCAGTGCGCATTAGTCTCGCACGTCTTCTGATGGAGGTAACGTTGGAGTTCGAAGCTCTTGAAGTTCTTGAGCGTCTAATTCTCGAGGATGACCAAAGTGTGGAAGCCTGGTATCTGGGCGGTTGGTGTTTGTATCTCCTGGCCGAGAAGCGACAAGCACCAAAAGACATTGTCGAAGACGAGGCTGCGGAATCACCACGACATGCATCTTTGATCGCGAGTCGAGAGTGGCTCAAGCAAAGTCTGAAGCTCTACGAAAAATTACAGTACGAGGACGAGCCGCTGCAGGCCCATGCTCTTGAGCTCATTCAAGGCATGACAGAAGAGATTGGCGAGGACGACGAGAGTGAAGCCGAGATGGAGGGTGAAGGTGAGGATTGGGACGAGGAGATTGAGGCAGACTCCGATGATGACGAAGACCACGAAATGGCCGACTCGTAGTAGCAAACAAAATTCGATATGACCTTTCATGCATGTACATCTTTTTTCTTTACCACCAGCCTCGTCCCAAATTCTGCCCTTTCTGTACCTTTCTTTGTTGATACCATCAAACGCGATCGCCTGTCCCAAGAGAAATGAAAAATCTTTTCCTAGACTTTCTTTGTTCCACCAACCAACTTTAACCGTCGACTTGCCACTACGACTGCCTCGGTCCCGGATTATCCTCCTCCGAGGAGTGCATACTCCGAGGTCTGATTCACGTTTTCATCACGCGAAATCATTGAGATCCAGCAAGGCCTCTCTCTAGAATGGATCTGGGATCAGTATCGAGTGAGAAGATCCCGGCGAAGTCACGCGTGGTGGAAGTGGAGGCTGTGGAGGCCGTGGATGTCGTGGAGCAGGTCGAAGCGGATCCGGTCGCGTTGGAAGGCGTATCCTCTGATATTGACGCGGACAGCGACGATTCTGAAGACTGGGAGGCGTTGTCTCAAGAAGGCGACCCAATCCAGTTCCTCAGGGATGAGCAGCTTCGCGATGGACTTGGTATGAAATCATATGATCCTAATTGTGGCCTGTCCCTGATATCCGTGTCTTCCCCGCGATCTTCATCTGACGCCCAATCTGGAAGGCCAATCGCTGACATGATTGCACATGTGTAGTTCCCGGCGCTTGCACCCTTGAAGAGGCTGTCGCTTTCAGGCAACGTCTTCACAAAATCGGTAAAGCCGCTTTTGTGGAAGAGACTATTGTCCGTGGCACCGTCACGGCCAGAAAGCTATGCACCGCATTCAGGATCATGCCGCCTGTGTTCCTCGAGGGCGCACCAGACGAGTCCTACCATCCGCTGTTAGCAATCGCTTTGTCTCGGGAATTTTCTCGTCGTCCCAAGCTTCCTCAGTACAACACAATTGAGGATGCACTGCGGCTATTGCAAGAGTCTAAGAATATCATCGTCTTGACGGGAGCAGGTGTAAGATCCCTTCCTCTCTGCCATACTTGCGTCCTTGGCTAAATTGGATCTTTCCTGTTTGCTGCAGATTTCAACAAGTCTTGGTATTCCTGATTTTCGCTCTAAAGATACAGGTCTCTACTCAAAGTTGGAGCATCTGGGTTTGAGCGACCCCCAAGAGGTGTTTGACATCAATGTTTTCCAAGAGGATCCAAGCATTTTCTTCTCCATCGCCAAAGATATTCTTCCAACGGAGAAGAAATTCTCTCCCACTCATGCATTCATCAGGCTCCTGCAGGACAAAGGGAAGCTATTGACCAATTACACCCAAAATATTGACAACATTGAAGCCAATGCCGGGATCCTTCCTGAGAAGATGCTCCAGTGCCACGGGTCCTTTGCTACCGCTTCCTGCGTCAAGTGTGGCTTTAAGGTTCCTGGAGAAGCCATCTTTGATGAAATTAAGGAGGGAAGAATTCCGCAATGCACCGCTTGTCGGGACACACTTGCTCAAGAAGCACTGAAGCCACAAGGATTGAAGAGGAAACGAAGCTCAACGGGACATCACAAGGATCGGAAGGGACTTGAAGACAGTTCAGAGGAGGATGACTACGACATTCCTGAACCGGGAGTCATGAAGGTAAACGGTCCAACCTGTCGATCTCTTTTTTGATCACCCAGCACTAAACTTTTTGCCGATCCAGCCTGATATTACCTTCTTTGGTGAGGGTCTTCCCGACGAGTTTGGTCAGCGTTTGCTGCACCATGATTGTGATCTCGTCGATCTTGTCATTGTTATCGGCACCTCCCTCAAGGTTGCTCCCGTGGCAGAGGTTCCAGGCATCCTGCCACGACATGTCCCACAAATCTACATCTCTCGCACTGTGAGTCAATTCCTTCTGCATTCTGGAATTGATTGGTTTCCCTAATGCCTGGCTAGCCCGTGTCACATACCCAGTTCGATATTGATCTTCTCGGTGACTGTGACGTGGTTGTTTCCGAGCTCTGTCGACGAGCTGGTTGGGATCTGCAGCACCATATGATACCCCCCGACGAGAAAGTAGAAATTATTCCTCTTGAGGATCACGAGTCACGACACGTCTTTAAGCTTGTTAGTGCATAGTCTTGGCGTTTATTTGTGGGATGTTCACCCTTGTTTTGTTTACGAAACTGGCATCAATAGATGTTTCGATGTTCAATTTGGAGGGAACTGCAGGTGGTTAGCGGGAATGAGTACCTGTTGGTTTTACGAATGCTATGTCCAGGATTGTGTCGCTGGCACATCCGCCTGTTCAAGTCGATGCATGAAGACATGTCTGATTCACCTTGTATGACTCGCTATGTCATGTAAACCTAAGCATGTAACGCAGCATCATGCGCTACATCCTTTCAGTTTTCTAACAGCTAGTAAAGTGACTAGACTGGACTTCGTAGTCAAGTCTGGCGTCGAAGAATCAGAAGGGCATGTACCGTCTAAAATTAAGGTACGTAGTTGCCGCGGTATCTCAATGCAACAAAACTACTATTTCTTCACGCAGTCATTTCTGTCCGCCTCTCGAGAGGCAGAGGTAGAAGCTGGCATCAGACATGTGTGGAATCAGACACATCCCGTGAATGAGTAGAGAAAACCACATTTAAAATTAAATTCGGATGACTTGCTATTATGTAGCAGGCTGGTGAGCTCACACATATACCTTGGAAGGCTTGGAAAGCGGTTGGGCGGATCAAACGCCTGGCGGGAACCTGCAAAAGGCAGTAGAAAAATGTGAGTAACTTATGGAAAGAAAATTCACCCCGACAGAGCCTCGTCAATACCCAGTGGAAGATAGAAAGCCCCACGTTGACCCTCGTGATTACTCGAAAATCACAAGGCTCACTCAAACTTATAAGCCCCGATTCCTCGCCGTGTGACACATATTTAGGGGCAGAAAACATTGCAGTTTGAAGAGAATTCTCCGCCCGCCACTCTCCGCCATGGAATACCTTGTGAGGCTGGCGCAATGCCACGAGACCTTTCGACAGCCCGAACTTGAAGCAGTGGCCACTTTGCTGGGTATCGATTTAGAGATCATTGCCTATCATGAGTTTGTAAGTAGACACTCCCACGGCATGGAAGCTCCTGCGATGCAGCAAGTGCTGTAGTTTTTTCCGTTTCCTGAGGACTCTGATTCATGTCGGACGCTGCTCGCCTCGTTCTCATATCGCCTCGAAATAAGCTCTCAATTGAGTCCGAGGCTGACAAATCTCGCTAGACACCCTTTTGCGTTGTAAGGCTGAAAGACGAAGCAGCAGCACGTGCGCTCGTGGCACGCTGTATCCTTGCCAAAGATGTTCTGGAGCTGTGGGGCCAAGGTCGGACATACGATGATTTGCATGCCGATGTTCAGCAGCGGTCACAACATTTATGGGAGAAGTACCGCCAGGTTTCGTACGCATTGGCCGTTGATTGCTTTTCGGGCAAGCGAAGTACGGCCAAGAAGACCGAGATCTTCGAATCATTCGGCTATCTCGGTCTGGAAGGCAATGTGCGACTGAAGGGTCCAGACGAGCAGTTCCACGTCATTGAAGAGTACGTGACCGATGTTGAGCAACATGCCATCGGCACTGAGCTCTCATCCGAGCCACGGATGATCTACTTTGGCCGGTGGCTTGCAAAGAGTCAGCGCGATGTGATTCTGACCCACACTTTGAAGAAACGCAAGTATATCAGCACTACCTCCATGGACGCAGAGCTGTCCTTAGTCACAGCCAACTTGGCTCTTGCGGCACCGGGCAAGATCTTCTTTGACCCATTCGTGGGCGCTGGGAGCTTTTTGGTCGCAGCGTCCCACTTTGGTGCTTTGACCTTGGGGTCTGATATTGACCCTCGTGCATTCCGCGGAAAGGACCACGAGCGCAAGGATGGGATGGCGATGCTACAAAACTTCAAGCAGTATAATATCGTGAGCCAGTTCATCGACGCCTTTACGTCCGACATCACAAACACGCCCTGGAGAGATACCCAGTTGCTCGATGGAATCGTCTGCGATCCTCCATATGGTGTCCGTGAAGGTCTGCGGGTTTTGGGAACCCGTGATGGGAAGGTGATTGAGCCAGTGATCATTGACGGTGAGCTGAATTACTAGTACGCCTCATGTGATATCACCGCTGCTTAGCGTTCCCAGTCACTAATTATCCTGTGCAGCCGAAAGGGTTACATTCCCCCAAAGAAACCGTATGGGTTTGAAGCATTGCAGAAAGATGTCCTCGAGTTCGCCGTCCGGAGGCTGGTCCCCAACGGACGCCTTGCCATGTGGATGCCTACAGCCAGTGATGAGTCGAAGAGTTTCCCCGTGCCAATGCACCCGAAATTAGAGGTCATCAGTGTATGCGTGCAGCCATTCCACAATTGTGAGTCAATTCGGTCCAGAGGTGAAGTTTTACATGGCGCATGAGGCTCACGATTATTTGTAGGGTCTCGCCGTTTGATGACCTACCGCCGTCTACCAGAAGGAGAGGAGTCAGACACTACGCTCGGAAGAAATAAAACAGATGGAGAGGGAGTCTCTGCTGATGATCTCAACGCATTCAGAGTTAAGGTATGTCCACCGCACCATGAGACGCGGTCACAGGAATGTATTAATGTCGTTCATCATAGTATAATAATCGAAGAGCCTTGGGAACTGACCAGCCGGAAAGCAAATGAGTCAAGCTGAAGCTCGCGACATGCCAGTCCAAAATGGAAAGTTGATGGGACCCCGACACCGCAACATCAAGGCCATGGGAAAGACTGAAGTCTTCATTCGTGACCTCAGCAAAGTATATCGCCCGATACATGTAGTCTAGAGCTGTGCTGAGGTCACAATTTCCCTTTCCCCGGCTTCTGGCTGAGGTCTATGCCCTCATCTCTTTTGATTCGTTCAACTTCAAGCTCCAGTTCAACTCTCATCGCTCGCGCCAACTCAGCACCCTCGTCGTCGTCAAGCTCATGTCGCTGGCCGCGCCCAAACATGGCAAAGCTTGGCTTGTGAGCGAAATCGGAGGGCCGAGGAATGATGTGGAAGTGCACATGTGGTACCTGCTGAGCCGCCCGCTCGCCTAGAAATCGCAGTCAGCACGACTTCAAATCAAGCCTCATAGTCCAGCAATTCTTGTTACGTGTCACAACACGAGGTTGTCAAACATGCCACACCAATTAGACAACAGCCGCTCGGTTCAATGCAATCCTTCTGAGAGAGATCAAATCGAATACAAGAGCCATGTCGTCGGTCTCATGGAAGCGCCTACCATTATTCTGTACCACATTCCAATGTCTATCGGGATCATCACCAAAGATGACCTCAGTCACAACGCGAGAAATAACAGGCAGCCATTTGCCCATCTAAGCGTACTTTAGCCGTGTTTCACCGAGCTGTAGAGTCAAACAATGTCACTTGAACGACTCACCTCTTGGCCGGCCGCAACGCCCATATCTCCAAGTTTCTCATAGTGCTGCCTTGGCGCGACCAGGACATGACCGTTTGTCAAAGGCATGATATCCAGAAAAGCAAGTACATGATCGGTTGACAAAATCAAGTGTGCCGATCCCTGCACAGACGGATCGAACGGCTGCGAATGCGCATTACCCCCAAAGGCAGCTGGTGGACTCGCGGCGGCGATCTTGCAGAACGGACACGATGAGCATGAATCCGGGGAGGCCATACTTATATGTTGACAGATTGTTAGATGAAGATCAGGTCTTCCACGATTTGACTTGGTACGCCGCTCGGAACGAGGACTGATACTTCCAAGCTACCAAAGGAATTTCAGCGGGTTAACCAAGAACAACCGAGTCTGTACTCGGGGTGTACTCTAATATATAACTTCCAATAGCGGCAAAGGGACCCTCGGCGGGAGCGGAGTGCCCCGTGGGGTCTGCGTCGATGTTGGTGAGATTTAAATCCGCACATGGCTCCGTACCCGCAGTAACCACCAACGGGCGGCACAACTATAACCTCGTGTGGTCATTAACTTAGCAGCCGGGCAGTAGGTAGGGCAGCACCTCGGCACCGCGGTCGGACAATGGAACAATAGCGAATATCTTATACACTCCGCCGAGCAGTACACACGCACACATGTACTTATGTCACTGAGAAAAGCTCTATTGATGATGGAGAGTTTCGAATTAGAATATTATGAAGTCAGACAATGCTTGTACTGTAGTACCGGGCACGAGGCGAGGTTATGCAGAGGCTGATCCTAATTGATGAGTGAGCCACGAGTGAATGAGCGTAGTTCTTTGGAACTGACCGAGTCTCAGCTGGCCAAAGGAGGGTTGGAGCGTCTGCAAGCCCATCCACATCAACTTGAACCAACTTATGCATGGCAATGATAATGCCTTCTTTTGCAACGAAGCAAGATCATGACAAATAATATCACTTGGTTGATATTCAGTTGGCGTTTGAGCCGCGAAAGTGGAAACGTTAGGGTGTATAGTGCAATACACTCCTCCATCCAACCCACAGATGATGACAAAATTGAACAGAAGGATTGTAATTGAGTTCCACGAAGTACGCCAGACACTAAAGACTGAACGAGAGATTCTAACAAAGACTCGATACAATTGACCTGGCTTGAAAAGTCCTTCCCCATTCTGTCCGCTGCGAGGCTTCCAGAGTTGTGCACCCGTAGAAAGCAGTCACAATCATGTTGCGAGGCCATGGATCGAGAGGGCCAAAGATCGTTGCGCTCGGTCCATAACCACGAGAGACGGAGAAAAGAGATAACAAGGGGCGAGGACCGCAAGAAAAAAAAGGGGAGGGGGGAGGGGGGTACGTCAAAGTGAAACCACAAGCACGGGTGTGCCCTCCGGTTGCGACATGATCACGGAAATAATGAGAACCCCAAAAGCTGTGAATAGAAGTTGACTACAGATCCGACGCCAGCCACAGGCACGCGAGGAAGGGTGGATAGTCAAAAGGTAGAAAATGGCGAGACAAGACACCCCGATGCAGACGAGACAGAAGGAGAGAAGAAGAACGATAACCAAGCGAGCCGAAGCCGAGACAATACCACATCGTTGAGCGCCAAACACCAGCCATCACAAATAACAAATGCCGAAGCGCACAAATGAATCAAGTCATCGTTAACAATATGCAAAACGTAGTCGATACCAGCACAGTGAAATGCCAAAATATGAAGGAATCAATAATTCCCTAATCGCGTTGTCTCAGGATCGTCAAGAAGGACGACAGCGGCATAAAAGGGCTAGCATAACCGCATAAAGGGCATCACTACTGTTCGCCATCCTTGATGAAAGTGTAGGGCTCCGAGTCAGAGCTATCAATGTACAGCTTGTGGTATTTCTTGGCCCACTGACGAGTGAGAATGGAAGCTAAGGGATGGTCAGTTGGGTTTCAGGGAAGGTCGAAGACATCTCAGTAGTCGGATTGCGTACCTTTCAAGAACTTCTTGCTAGCGTACTTCTTGAAGAAGGCTTCGTGGGACACGGGGCGATGGAGATAGTCGATCATCAGGCGGAAGACTGGATCAATCTCTTTCTCATCATAGCCGGCATAGAAGGCCAAGGTAGCATCCCAGGGACCACGCTCCAAAATCAAACGGGCAAGGTACATGGCTGCAGCCGCAATGTGGCTCTGAGGATAGCTCATGAAGCGATGATCAAGGAGACTAATCTCCATCAGGTACTTGCCCAGAGTACGAGTCTGAATGTCGTAGTTATCCGCCTTGGAGATGCGACGCAGGAAGTTCATGGGATTTGGGAAGCTCATGTTGTATTCGAGGGTAGCCAGAACGTGACGCTCGGCATCCAGAATCTCCTTGTCGGTGAAGGTTTCATCGGCAACATGGCTGAAGTTGGCAACATGGGGCGAGAGAACTTCCTCGTACTTGGAAGCGATGAACATAGCAGTGACACCTACCAACTGCAGGCGGTCCAGTGCCACTACCTCGACGGACAGGAAACGATCGATGATGTTGACCGCCAGGAACAAGGTTTCCGGCAGCAGGCGGAAGCGAGTGTGAACCTCAATCAGCCAGTCGACCAGGATACCACGCATCTTCCACTCCAAGTCGGGCTGATGCTCGATGTACTGAGGATTCGGGAGAGTGGTCTGCTCGAGATCACGCAAGTAGTCGAAGATTTCCACAACGTATTCCGCGGCCATCAAGGGGTCGTCAAGGTCTTCGGTGTCGAGATCAACAACATCTTCACCGAGTCCGCCATCCTTCAGCACAGTCTTGACCTCCACCGCATCGTCCTCCTTCAGCTCTGGCCCATCCTTCACAATAACCTTCTCCTCCTTCACGACCCCAATCTTCTTGCGGGGTTGTTCCTCGGCCTTGGTGTCGTCCACTTTGGGACGCTTGTTGGGGAGCTTCTGATTGGGTTCGCGGGGTTTCAAGGCAGTAGTAGTTCGAGAAGAATTGGCTCGGCTGGGCTTCTGAATGCCTCCAGGCTGAACGGTTGCCTTGGAGGTTAGACCCGCTTTGCTGGTGACGGCCTTCTTGGCGCCCTTAATTTCCGCTGCTTCAGCCTTGTTGACGTTGCTGACATCTCCTAGAGCAGCGCGAGGACGCTGGGTACCACCGGTAGCTGTGGCCCGCTTAGTCTGAAGAGGCTTTTTGACCGCATCAGCCGCCCCCTCGGTGCTGAGCGCAGCCTTGGCCCGTGTCATACGCGTCACAGGCCCATTCTCATCGTTCTCGTTCATCATGCCGCGTGAGCGCAGGCTTCGGGCCTATGAGCTGATTAGTTTTTCGTGTTCCTGATGCTTTCGACGCGTCAAAGGTGGCGTGTTGATGTTGTCGATGGCTCAAGTAAATCAATTGAGGGGTTGCTGGTCAAGGGTGAGAACTGCTTACCACAACCATCGTGGTAACCTCGAAAGGGAAAGGAAGAAACTGTGGATGTTGTTTGTTGAAAAGAAAAGGGCGAGGTTGGCCTGGCAGGAGCTCGGCCTCAGGTTAGCATTCCCGTCGACATTACCATAGTGGGGAACTCAAATACCACAGCACCCAGACAGCGAAACACGTACCACGCGTGGAATTGTAATTACTCCGAGTGAACCAAGCCCTTGAGGAAGCAATCGATATTGCTCAGGCGCGTGGGAAAAGAACAAGTCGCGAGACAGTAGACATACGACGGGGAGTGGATATCAGGAGGGCTTGCGCGAAAGTTTCTGTGGGAGGAAATTGAACGAAACGCGTAAGAAATGCTCAAGAACTTGAATAATATTAGGGCCCCAGCTGAGGATTGACGTGGAAGCAAGAGGGCGACCTAGAAAAAGAAGCAGTGGGAAAGGTGAAAAGGTATCTTGAAATGGAATGACGACGTCGATGATGAGAGAGGAGGAAGAAGTCGGGAGGGAAGCGATGTTTGGCCCTATGGGCTAGCGTGGAAAACCGGTCAAACTTGGGCGACGCCCCACACAAAGAGTCGCGACGGGTCTCTCCAGCAATCTTCTTTACGTGGTAACAAACAGAACGGACACCTTTGCAAGGTATCGAAAGGAGCGATCAAACAGAAGGAAAAGTTTGGCGAGAGAAGCGACCCGACTAAATGAAGTCGAAGATGGAGTTCAAAGGGGGAGAAGGAAATTGGCGATCGAACAATGAAGGGGAGGGGTGGTTGGTAGGGGACGGTATTGAGTATTGAGATTGGTAGTGACGGTAACGGTGGATACACGAGCTTCAGGACGAAACGGGAGTCGCGAGGCGGCGTCAACATGAGCGTTGCCCCGACAACTGTAATCATCACGTGATCCAAAGACACGCGGGACGGGTATCGTACAGTATGTAAGGATCGTGGGTCACAAACTCACGATTGAATACGATGTGGCGGACGTGCAGTGGCAGAACACTACCATCTGCGCCACATAAGCCCACTACTTGTGGCGCTGATGCCCCATGGTCACATGATCCCGAACCTAGAACTTTTTGTCAACGACTACGACCTCCGTCCAGTCCGAGGCGCGAGGAGCTGACAGTGGTATTCCGGACACTGTCTCCGGCAATCGTTTGACGACTGGAAATTCGATCGCATTGCCGATCAAACGACTATCCTTCTAAGGTTCGCTGTGCACGCTCGACTTGTGCTACAGTGTTCATATTCACCATGCTCCAACCCCGAATGGCCCTCCGGGGTATTCAGTTGCCATTCAGGTGTTTGCGTTCAATGCCCACTATCTCTACGCGTCGATTTGCATCAGCTGTGAATGAGGCTCAATCTTCAACTTCGGCTTCCGTCTCGACACCATCGTCCGATTTCAGCGCCTCGTTCGCTCCCCCCCCTACCCGTGATGATTCCGGAATCAAGCTTCGCACATACACCCCCCGTACCCCCGGTATCCGACACTTGCGCCGGCCAGTCAATGACCACCTCTGGAAAGGGCGTCCGATTCACCGATTGACTTTTCCCAAACGTGGTCACGCCAAGGGTGGCCGTAACAACAGTGGCCGTGTCACAGTCCGCCATCATGGAGGTGGTCATAAGCGTCGGATACGGATGGTCGACTTTATGCGAGCCGACCCGGGTCCGCACCTTGTGGAGCGGATTGAGTATGACCCAGGTCGGACCGCACATATTGCCCTTCTGAGGAGCAAAGAAACCACCAAGCTCAGCTACATCCTCGCCGCCGACGGCATGCGAGCTGGCGACGTCGTGCAGAGCTACATGTCCGGTATCCCCGACGACTTGTGGCAGAGCATGGGCGGAACGGTTGATCCTGGTGTCCTAGCTGCGCGCACCGCATGGCGTGGAAACTGCCTGCCTCTTCACATGATCCCCGTGGGCACGTTCATCTTCAACGTTGGCCTCCGTCCTGGGAAGGGTGGCCAGCTGTGCCGAGGCGCCGGCACACATGCCACTGTAGTTGCCAAGGGAAGCGACTCCCGCCAACAGGACATCGAGTCTGAGCAGACCGAGGATGAAGGAAAGAAGCCACTTTCGTTGCAGGAAAAGCAAAAACAGGAGCGTCTGGCGCAACATATCACTGTTCGCTTATCAAGTGGCGAGATTCGACTGATTCACAAGGATTGCTGTGCCACTATCGGCGTGGCTAGCAATCCCAACTACCACTACACTCAATTGGGTAAGGCTGGTCGATCCCGCTGGCTGAACATTCGTCCCACTGTTCGTGGCCTCGCCATGAACGCGATGGACCACCCTCACGGTGGTGGTCGTGGCAAGTCCAAGGGTAACGTTGACCCGAAGAGTCCTTGGGGTATTCCGGTATGTTCATCCCAATCCAATTTTGGCATCCAATTTCGAATCGTGAATAAGACTAATTCGGGTTTTTTCTGTCATTATAAAGACCAAGTCCGGCTACAAGACCCGGCCAAAGTGGAAGATCAACAAGGCCGTTGTGCACCCCAGACCTCGCAACCAAGGCAAGCGCCGCCGTGGTTACAATTAGACCGGTCTTATCGCGATACTGAAAACAAAACTGAAGGACTGCTGCGATGCGTCACCTGCTATTACCCGTGTTCGACCCCGCTCGCGACAGCTGTACGATATTATTCCTTCCTCTGCTACTTACTCCCATTTCCACCATGTATTCTTGACCTTGCAATGCGCCCTCTGGGCCTATGGGAAAGCAATCTCCGGCTCCCCCTGTGTATCTAGTATCACTGAAATCTTGCGGGGAACATATTGTATATCATGCGGCATAATGCCCGTCTTTCAATAAGAACGTCAACTCCTCGAATTCGGTTCAATCTAGGCAAAGAAACGGAGGGTTGCGATCTCACACCATCTTGCCATGAATTGGGCCACTTCGTTGTCTACCCGCATCAGCTACAAGACGGAAAGCGAGTTCTTGCGCCGGCAGGTCCAGCGATATGCAAAAGTGCGAATCCAAGGAGCCAGACAGAACTCAGAGACCATTGAAAGTAAGTATGACCTGCAGTCGTACGAGTCTGGTCCTGTCACCAAGTCCTTTCAGATTCTCGACTTTCACGTGGGGGATTGACCGCCAAGCCTTGGTAGGACTAGGCAATAGGCAATTAGGCAGCCTCGTGTGCGTAACCCCATCCACTTCCCAAGTTCCCACTGCCCACTGCCCAGTACATACCTACGTACTACAGTAATTGGTGCATCGCCCCAACTCTGTTCCCTCTGTTCCCTGGACCGCACGCGCAGTCTGGCACAGAGGGCCTGTTGAGACGCCCTCGATCAGAAAGCGGTCGAACCATTCAGAACAAAGACGTTTTGTGAGCTTATTATGACACATGAAACTTTGGCGGTCGAGACTTTGACAGGTCGTGGAATCACGACTCAACCGGCTGGTCCAACTGAGACGCTGTGCCCGTCATCCCGTCCTGGTCCATTTATCTTCACTAATCCCCACCCACCTCCAAAGACTATCAGTCTCCGATAACGAAGTCCACTTCCACTACAGCCGCGCGAATAGATCCGCCTGACATTCTCGAATTCGACCTGCCGTTCTCTTGGCATCTTGCTGTTTCTTTGCAATAGTCCTCGCGCTATCAAGTCACGCCCTCGACGGACACCATACATATCGTCGGTCGGCAAATTGACTTCTCGTACTACTCCCCGCCAGCGTGGTAACTTGACCTGCCATGGCCAATTTGCCGACCGCCGCGTTTGCGCCGGGCGCACAGGACTTCAACACTGCCCCTGAAGCTTCTTTTCAAGACCACTCGAATGCCGATCATAGCCTTCTGACCGATGGCGCTGTGGTTGGAGACAGCAACTATGTACCTCGCCCGAAGCGGATCGCCTGCGTTGTCTGTCGTCGAAGAAAGCTTCGATGTGATGGGAAACGGCCAAGCTGCGGGACATGTTCGCGACTTGGCCATGAATGCGCATATGACGAAGTGCGCAAGAAGAGCGGGCCAAAACGTGGATATGTGAAGCAACTAGAAGCCCGACTCGGTAAGACTGACCTGGTTTGCTTCGATTCGTTGGGCAGCACGCCTCAGATGGCTTCTTCAGGTGCTGACCGTCGTCTTGCAAATAGCTCAAGTCGAAACGCTTCTGAAAGGCCAGGATGGAGAGCCAGCACCCCGACAGTCTTCACCTCAACCCCATGAGACATCATTCAGCGCGCCAGTTAATGAAGAATCAATACGTGGATTGTCAGACGCTGCGGCCTTTGGGGCCGCTCCTGCAATGCAAATTCCGCAACTGACGTCTGGCTTTGGACCGTCTCAATCGACTCAGCACATGTTTACAAGTGCGATGGATCCGCCCGCTCCATCATCTTGGGACTTACTCAGTCTGGGATTGGAGGAGCCTCTTCCTAGACAAGACGTGATAGACGAACTGTGAGTGGTTACCACGCATCACAGCAGGCCATTAGCTTACCAAGGTTGCGCTTCAGGGACAACATATTTTTCGACAAAATCTGGCCCATAGCGCCGTTCATTCACAGGCCCAGATACTATGCGAGCCTCAATCTCGCTCCTCACATGCGCCCTCCAATCTGTCTGCGATATATGATGTGGTGCCATGCGGCATCAGTCACCGATAAATACTTCAATCTGCATCATCATTTCTATCAACGCGCCCGTAAATACGCGGAGATGGACGAGATGAAAGGCTTTGGCGAGAATGTCATAACCTTGGCACATTGTCAAATGTGGATTCTTGCAGGCTCATACGAGTTCCGAATGATCTATTTCCCCCGCGCATGGCTGAGTGTAGGCAAAGCAACGCGATTGGCACTCATGCTAGGCCTCAATCGCCTCGACGGTACCGGACTTGATGTGAAGCAGTCTATAATACCACCAAAGGACTGGACCGAGCGTGAGGAACGTCGCCGAACCTTTTGGATGGCTTTCTGTGTCGATCGATATTCTAGTGTTGGCACAGGCTGGCCGATGGTCATCGATGAGAACGATGTAATTGATTTTCCTGCCATCTGTCATACCAGTACACATTATAGCGCATGCTAACCTTGCCCAGATCATGACCAATTTGCCCTCCTCGGACGAGGCATTCATGAAAAGCCAGCCTCAAAATACCCCTCGTCTCGATGACATTATAGTCGGCGACGGCGTGTCGACGATGGCGCCGTTCGCCTGTGTTTGTGTCTTGGCCAGCTTGATGGGGCGGAACCTTGTGCACATCCACCGAACACAACCACAAGACAATGATCATGACTTAAATGGCGAATTCTGGAAGCGGCATCGAAGCATTGACAATATACTCCTACACATCTCACTCTCGCTGCCAGAACACCTTCGAATTCCGAACGGCCTAGACGACGTCAATGTCATCTTCAGTAACATGAGTATTCATACGTCTACCATTTGCCTTCATCAAGCTGCAATCTTCAAGGCCGAGAAGAACAAAATGGCCAACCAGATCATAACCGAAAGTAAACGCAGGTGTCTCGTGGCAGCCAATCAGATATCAAGTATTATGAAGATGGTTTGCCATATGAATTTGGTTCTCGTGCGTCACTCCTGATAACTACTTGTGAAACACGTTGACTGACTCAAGAACAGTTGAATCCTTTTATGTCTTTTTCTTTGTATATCGCAGCGCGAGTATTTGTGCAATATTTGAAGTCACGGCCCGAAGATTCTGCAGTCTATTCCTCGCTGCAGTTTGTTGTCTCAGCGCTGAATGCGATGAAATCAAAAAACCCCCTCACGGAATCTTTCCTCGTGCAACTTGATGTTGACCTGGAAGGCACCGGAATTCGCGCTTTGGATTCTTTCAAGAATGGGTCTGGTCTCAGCCGAGTCGCGAAAGTCATGGTCAGTCCTCCCCTGGTTTTCTTTCGTGAATTTTTCGATGGGAGCATCTCTGGTCTATCCGCGACTTGAATAGGAGTCGATTCCTTGTACTTACTGCAATCACAGAACGCGTATTGCGCGGACGGCCAAGCTACTCCTGCGTATCCGGTTATGAACTCGCGAAGCCAGAGCGCCTACACTGTCTCCTCCGAGAATGGCTTGAAAACAACCACATCGACTTGTTCATACACGCCAGGACTGACTACGTCGCTACCTAGTAGACAGAGAGACACGGCAAACGTCGCAGCTGAGAAAAGCTCACTTTCCAGCGACCCGCAGATGTTTTATTCCCGCCCTGGCCGAAGTCCGAATGGTCTTTCAGATGGATCAGGCCAAGGGACCCTGGACGGCGACATGGATTTCTCTCCAGACTTTGGTCACAGTGACCGAAATCCTCCATCCGATCATCCTACGCCTTCCACCCTGAATTCGTCGTCTAACACATCCTACGCTGTGACTGGAGCTGAAAACCCTTCGCCTGGCAAAAGACACGCGAGCACCTCGTCGCTGTACCAACCTCAACCTTCTGCCATAACGATGAACAAGCCAGAATCTGCTCAAATTTCTCCCATCACTGGAGACGGAACACAAGCAATCGATATGTCATCTCTTGCTGGACAAGTCTATACAGCCGGTCCCATCGACGCACTGGGAGCAGCGGGCCTCCCTGACATATATAACACAGCCAATCGATGGGACATCACCAACACTTGTCAAGGCAGTAGCAATCTTGACTATGATGTCGTCAATTTGGAAACTTTCGGTGACGAGGAATGGGCTCAAACAATGGTCGCACAAAATCTCAACGGTTGGGAGAACTGGCAACAGTCATAAGACCCGAAGGGACGACTGGCAGGTCTCCATCTGCTCAGGTTGGACTCGACCAACGGGGACATTGCGAACAGAACAGGTACAAGCTTTGGGTCTGCGAAGTGGATGCAAGAAAAAGTACACCGCGTGTTGAACGCCTAGAAAGTACCGGTCCATTCGAGCAGGCCAGACGTTCTTCATCAGCGCAACTCAAATCTCGAGCTCAAATTGACTTCTGGCCGGTTTTGGACGACAAGTCGCGGCGAGAAGTCATTGTCAAGTTTGATGTTCTGCACTATTTGAACGACATCGAGCGAACCTCCCAAACCTCGCGAGTGGGCCAACCTGGAAGATCTGACACCCTTCCGCAACGACATTACGATAACGAAACACTTTTACTATACGCCTCTCCTTTGGGGTCTTTGATATCCTTGGCAGTCAAGTGTGATACTGAAGTCCATGTAATACTTATTTGTCCTCTTTGAGAGGGCGATCGTGAATTGTCCGACTCGTGGCGCAAATACAATTTCACATTTCTATCCGCGACTGCTTATGTTGTGAATATATAAGGCTGATGTTTGTTCGCACAGGGTCCTCCGTTGAAGCTCTCTGGTAACTAGTGATTCTGGAATCAGAAAGTAGTCTTTCAATAAAGTGATTATGTTGATTCAACCACGTCCTTCGGCTCTATAAGGCACCGCCACCAGCGCCAACAATTTTCAACCCTCCCGAGCCACTTCCCGGCCCATCATGTGTTGTCGAGTAAGCCAGCCAGTATCTTGACGGATGCCATGCAACAGCAGGCACGCCCACATGTACACCGGCAGTAGGAATGGTGTAGATGCTCTCTCCGGTCTCGGCGTGGAAAATCTCCAGCCCGTTCCCACCACAGTATGGCTCATCGCACGCACCGCAGATAAAGCGGCCGTCGAAGCTCCAGCTCACGCCACGAATAGACCCGCCATTCTCGCTGGATAGTGTTCGACGACAGATCCAATCCGTCGTGTCCCAAAGCGAAATCAGAGCGTCGCTGCCACCTACCGCGAGGTAGCGGCCTGTCGGTGCGAGTGAGATGGCCATGCAGGCAGAGGTGTGCGCGTGGAGAGTGTGCAGAGTGTCAAAGGATGGGTAAGACATGATCTTGACGGTGCCCTCGCCTGTGGTCGCGAAGAGGTGAAGGTCGGGCGAGGATGGGGTTGCAACGTGGTTGGAGAAGGTGGTGGCGTTTGTTTGGATGGGCTGTGGATGGGGTGTGAGAGCTTGATATATGGAGGCGTTGGACTTTGAAGATCCGGTAGAAGCCATGCCATTGAAGGCACTGCTGTTTGACAAGACGGTAGGTGTGGAGGGTGACTGGACTGAGATGGGAATCAAAGTATCGTCCTATTCGGATAGAACGATGACACGGGTCAGTACTGTTGGTATTGACGGTTTAGAAGGAGCGGACCAATTTCTGTATTCACCTTTTTGCCAACGACCATCGTACTACCATCAGCAGACCAAGACATGGTAAAGGCCTCGCCGCCGACATCGAGTCGGCTCACGCACGTCTTTGATCGCACGTCCCAAAAGCGGACCGTTCCATCCGTTGAACAACTCGCAAGCTCTGCGTCGCGGACAGGATTGAACAGCACTTTTTCGATCCCAGCTGTGTGCCCGCGAAGCTCCGTCGAGTACTTGATCGCAGGCCGCTCGGGGTTCCAGATGCGTAACGTGCGATCGGCCGAGCCGGTCGCAATGAGTTGGCCTGTCGGATTCCAGGCTAGCGTTCGAATTCTACAGCGCGCAGAAGGATTAGCAAATAACATGAGATTGTCTTCTGTTCCACTTACGTATGTGATCCTGGGCCCTTGGCAGCTGGGTCGTAGTAGCTTTGAGTCTTGACGCCTCCGAAGACGAGTGCGAAATGCTCTTTCGCGAGCAGGTCGCGGCGCGGCGCGGGCGCCATAATAGAATTCCCCTCAACCTTTCACCAGAGAAAAATAAATTCTGAGCGTCCCGGTGTCCTCCTATCAGCTTCGCGCAGACCAAGAAGAGTGAGACTGAAGGAATTGTAGCCTGCTGGGGACTAGAAGCTCATGACGGTCAAGCAACCTTGCATGCTTCATACGAAGGCCAAGCCCACCCGCCGATGGTCCGATAGTGAAAGATAGCTCTTTTCAGCCTGAGGCAGAAACTGAGCTTTACATCTGCATCTGCATCAATCTGCTGTTCAAAGCGATTGCAAAGGGAGCACTGATGTCGTAGTGTTAGGTAGTTGCAAACCTCTGACAACGATGATACACATTTGGGTTTTCAATTCATTTACTCCCTGCGGCTGGGATTGAGGATGGTCGGGTTGCCCTCGTGTTCTGAAGTCGAGATTCTGATGACGGTGTATCACTATATGGTCACATACTCCTATGATACCAGTAGGTAACAAGTAGTTATGTCCCTTATTTGGGTTTACCTCAACTCGGACGGACGCATTTAGTGCTCAATTGATGGATTATCCAGTGGCCGGGCCGTGCATTAGTATCAGTTGTTTTCATTAGTTCTCAGATACTCAGTCAAGTTCCACCGATGAAATCTCACGAGGTGTCAGCAGGGTGTGGAGGAAGCTGAGTTCCATGCCAGAACTGTGCAGTAAGTTACTACAGTGTAGTTGGAATCGACCAAATAGATAAGGTAGTTAGACAGATGGATGCGATGTACGAAGTGATGAGCAGCCTTGGGGATCCTATTCGAGGTCAACCCTGGAAAAGACTTCAGAGTTCGGCCATTTACCTTTTAACTCTGCACTGCCAAGGCAAATCGAGACTTGACTAGGACTTGGACAAGACTAATCTTCGCCCTGCAGCCGAATCTGTTCTGATGCGGGTCCAACGAACTATGGATGTATTGATCTTTACCGAAGCTCAAGTTCCGAGTCGGGATTCGGAGAGTCCATCCATGTTGACTGAAGAGATGCGGTCTGGTCACTCCACCTGTCAATCAATGCAAATAGAGCCATGTAAGGAGTCATCCATGCCCACGGAGAGACATTACGACTTCTCGTTCAAATCATCGCTCGGTTCGCTGAGTCGTGGAAGTGATCCATTCTAAGCTCGCGGTATCTCTAGACTCCATCGATTCCTCTATCGATAAGCAACTGGGATGATCGACTTTTTTGAATTTCTCCGCCCTATCGCGCTCCACACATGCTCTTGGCGAACCAGCTTGGTTTGTCTCTGCGTTGAAGTGTCTCTCTGCTCTTCCTCGGTCGATCTCCAGCCATTACTTGATCGTATGTGTATTGTCTCGAAGAACTGAAGGCGAAAATGTTTGATTTCAGCGATGACGCGTCGCATCGTGAGAAATGCTACACCACGATCGCTCAGTTACCTTGGGTTATCGATTCAAATCAAATACCTCGAAAGAAGGCTCCCTTCTCTACGATCATGAATCATCCCTTTGTGCACACGGTAAATGAGCTCTCATCCGTTATCTGAACTACGTATGGGATACGGGCTAATCTAATTCAATAGGTTGAAGTCATTCTGGAAGACGAGGTGTACGCGGAGGTTCAGACGTCATTGGATGAAATCAATAAGCCACGGTCTGCTCGCGTCTTCATGTCTCCATCAGAACTCCTGGAGCATGACTTCTTCAATACGTACATCAAGACGGGTAGGGTGTTCCCCCTCGTCGTCGTTCAGGGAAAGTGCTAACCAGGGTCCACAGGCAACGTGATGATGATTTCAGAAGGCCGAGCAGGGTCAGACACCATGCTCACGCTCAATGATGGTGAATATTCCCAATACTGCCATCGTACACAGCATTCAGGGAATCATTCTGACACGATTATCTCATTCTGACACGATTATCTCACAGGCATCCTCAGGATTGAACTTGGAAAGGAAGTGTATGAGCGCACAGGCTTGACCGGAAAACCTATCCGAAGCGGCGGAAGGAAGCATGCCAAAGATAGATTTTGTATGAACATCACTTTGAGAAACTACTATGCCTACCTGGGTACTGATTTGGTCAATATTCACAGTGGTTGAGTTGAACTTGCGACTGCCGTCTATGCTGCACGGCAAGAAGGGCTTTGACAGAATTGTTTGGGCTTTTCAGAACGTGCTGAACAGACCCATGGCATGGCTCTTCTGTGACCTGGTCAGCTTTTCTGTGGATCAAGGTCAGTTTTGAGTCATTGCTCTACGAAGAATATAAGAAATGGCAGGAGCGATGGCTGATGATGTTCCAGAATCTCCCACTCCGATTGAAAAACAAAGCCCGCAATGGATTGACTCCGGGCCAAAGAAGACGAATCTGAGCCGGGTGTCGATGCCCCCCCTTCAAGGGCTTGTATCATCTCATATGTCCGAGGACGATATGCAGCAGAAATGCGGTGCCTTCTCTGAATGGATTGCGTTGGTGCAATTGAAGTCATCTCGCATTTCGGCCGACGATGAGGTTGACCCATATCTGAGCCGCTATGAGGTTCAGGTTCCCGGGTACGAGGTCTGCAGGACCGTCAACCTGGTTAGCCTGAAATGGCAAGGAATTATCTCATCGAAGTGGATCCTGGATCTATATGCATGTTTACTGTGAGTTGTCATGACGATATTTCCTAATTAGGAAAGAGACAGGAGGCTAACAAAAGCTTCAAGCAGTAATGGCCGCAAGTCCTCCCATGGTTCCCGTCTCAGTCCGTCGTCATCATTCAGCTGGTTCACACTCTCTGCCCTGACGCTGCGAACACAAGCTGTAGACGGAAGGGACGGTTTCACCATTGCCACGGCGCCGTCAATTGCTTCGCAAGCACCATCTGATGGAAATCTAAGCCTTTCAATGTCTGGAGATGAGGAGACATCGCTTCGTGATGCGCCGAGATACAGTTCGGTGACCTGGGAGTATGTCGGTGCTACTACTATCAGGTAAACCTAACGAGAAGAGCAAGAGGTGCTTGAACCCAGCCGTGACATTTCGACATTGACTAAGTCACTATGCCCAATCAATCACCACGCACGTCACCCCGAGTTCCATTTGTTAGCCTGCATATTCTTAACCATGGAATCCCTGAATGGCTCAGATGGCTGCAGAACTTCAACCATGGTATCTCGATATCGTTCTTTCCATTCTGATATCTCAATCAGATTTTCCATCACTTGAAGATGAAAATATGATATCGTTCTTTCCATTTTGATATCAATTACGCATATTCTTTCATAGCAATGACATCTACACTGGCTTCACCACAGGGCATAAAACCCCAATCCTTTCGCCCTCTTCATCCTGATCCTTTTCACCTCACCGTCGCCTCACCGTCTTCTCACTGTCTGCTCACTCTATACATCAGCAGACCTCAGCTTTCATCAAATCTTGCCCTAACTTCTTTCCTCACTTCTCGCTCTGCGTCAGCTTCAAGCTCTCGCTGCTGCGCTTCAGGCCCTGCCTGATCTCCATCCTCACCTTCGTCTCTCGTGGCCCGCCGAGCTAAGCTCGTGGTCATGTCTTCTTCCTCTCTCTCGTCCGGCCAGACTGGCCAGCCCGAATTTGAGGACCATGAGTCCCGGGCTCTTTACGAGGCTTTCAAAGCCTTTGATTGGGAGGGTCTTGAACGTGATAGACGTCAAGACCAGGAGTACCGTGCTGTCCTGGAAACCTTCACCACTATTGAGTGGGAAGGTCCAAGCTCCAACGACGCAGAAGCGTCTCTCCCCTCGTCAGAGACATCATCAGTCTCTGAGACCGTCGACTCGTCTGGCGCAGTCGACAATCAGGCCGTGCCAGCCACGCAAGTTTCAAGTCCGCAGCCTGCGGCATCCCACCCTGAGCCCCTGCCAGCTCTAAAGGCAACCGTCAAACGCAGTCGTGTCCAAAAGACTGCCTCAAAAAAGACTCCTTGCCGGGCGAAAGTCCCGGTTACCAACAATTTCACCTGGGATCGGACGTATCTCACGGTGCCAAAGGGGTTTGTGGCCAACCCCAACAATCATGGCCGCTGGAAAATTGACGGATACGGCAAAAAAGCGTATCTGAACGGCCCTAAGGACAACAACAAACGGGCCCGAAGACCACGGCCTCAGCTGCATGGCTGTCACGTCTTCTCTGCTTGTCCTCCTTCGTTCTCCTCTTCCTCCTCCTTCTCCTCCTCCTCATCCTCCATATGTTCCGCTTCTTCTTCTCTTCCGGCATCTCGTTCTCCTTCTCGTCCTTCTGTTGTCCCTTCTTCTGTGTCTTTGTCTACTTCTTCTGTTCCTTCTCCGGTTCCCTCTCCGGTTCCTTCTGTTACTCCCGCTGTCTCGGCTGCTGTTCCCGTTGTTGTTCCTACTGCTGCTGCCGATGTTCCTTCTATTACTGTTTCTTGTGCTATCCCTGTTCTTTCTCCTGCTGCTCCTGTCATCCGTAACGTGATGACTCCAGCTCCCTCGTCCTTTGTTCCTCTCCTTACTCCACCCGTCACTCCTCCGAGTGATTCTCTTGCTTCGTTTTCCGATTCTTCGTCGGCTTCTTCTTCCGGGCTCTCTTCCCTTTCTCACTCTTATGCTCCGTCCTATACTCCGTCCAACGATCCTTCTTATCCTCTTTATTATAATCCTTCTTGTGCTCCTACTTATAGTTCTTCTTGTGATCCTTCTTGTGATCCTCCTTATGCTCCTTCTTATGCTCCTTCTTATGCTCCTTCTTATGCTCCTTCTTATGCTCCTTCTTATGCTCCTTCTTATGCTCCTTCTAATGCTCTCTTCTATCCATCTTCATGTCCTCCTTCCTATTCCTTTTTTAATACCCCGACCTGTGGTCCTTCCTATCCTCCTTCTTACCCTCCGTGTTGTCCTACGTGTCTCCAACCTCTTCCTGCCTTTGCCCCTTTTGACCCTCCATACCAGGACGATCCTTCCTGGCTTCCTCACACCCCTCCTCACTGACTGTTTTGCGTCCTTTCTACGTTTTTGAGTACCATTCACCTTGTGTTCTGCTGCCTGTGTTCGGCCTCTGTCACATTTGCTTCAGCGTATCGTTTGGGTTCAACTTTTCATCCACTATGGTGTTATCATTAGCGCGCTTGTATTCATATTTTGCCGCGTCGGCTTTCGTCGTCGCCAGTTGGCCCCTCGACTTTGCAACAAGAACTGTGCACTACTCTTACTTTTATAACAACGAATCATGACTCATCATTCCATTACTCTGACAAGAAGCATTAATTGTAGGGCCCAAAGATTATGTCGCTGCAGTGCAGGATTCGAGCTTTGACTCTTATTCAAGCTAGATGAGCCCGGAAAGCGCAAAATGAATTGAGACACCATCGAACCTTCTACTGGTTCCACTGGACATGTGAAGCTCAACACTTGGATAAATAGCAGCCATCTTGTCAAAGCTGTCCCTTCCTACCTACCTCTTTGAAACACATAGAACCTTGATTGAGAAGTGGATGGTGCGACTCGCAAGTACTCCAGTCTTCAATGATCGTTTTGGTCCATCTAGATCGAAAATCATCAATCCGGTGTTGCAGATATAGTGAGAGTTCATCACAGCGTTGCAAAGCACGGTCACAATGTCGTACTGAATCAAATTTCAACAAAAGCATGGACATGGTATTTACAGAAAGTTGCTCAGTAGAAGAAGCTCATCTTCAACAGTTTCTGCCAATCAGGCACGGTGAAATTTACCCAGCAATGTCATTTACGATGTCTTGGAGGATAGGTCTGTTTCCCACCACAGAGGTACCGTTGAACAGTTTCGCGCCTCGCTTTGCAGGTTGTTTTAGATTGCGGGATCTTGATGGGCTGAGAACATCCCGCGTCTCGGGTTTCTTTTTCATGGACGACTCTGGGCCTTTCTTAGACGAGGTTGGGCTTCTCGTCGTCCTGGGAGAAGCCAAAGGCATTTGCGTAGAGTCGAATGCAGGGGTAGAGAAAGTGTGACTTTCCACTGCGCTGAAGGGAAGATCATAGATCCAGCCCTCACCTTCTACCAGCTTGACGTACTTGCCAAGAAGTTCGTTGCCGTCGCGCAGAGTCGATTTGCTACCCAGTACAAGCAACTTGGTCCGGGCACGGGTAAAGGCAACGTTGACTCGCCTCCAGTCACGTAGAAGTTCTCCCACGTGGTTTTCGCTATTGCTGCGCACGCAGCTGAGAATGATGATTTCCTTATCGCGCCCTTGAAACTTGTCTGTTGTATGCATCTCAAGTTCTGGCGCATAGTGACGAAGGCTTTGGCGTAAGAGAGAAAGCTGACTCCGATAGAAAGTAATGACACCAATGTCTCGGGCTGAGATGCCGCAAGCGATGAGAGCCTCAACGAGCTGTGTGCACAACACGGCTTCAACATGGTTCACAACCCGTTGTCCTTGAGCTGTCTCGAGACTTGCTGCTCCCAGGGTATCGGTATTCACAAGGAGGGTTTTCGCGGAGGGCGCAAGCAAGTCATTGAGCCAGCAGCGCCCATGTCCTTTCCCGAGACAAATCTCTTGTTTTGCTTGAGTAGACACGAGGTTATCAGTGTGAAATTGTGCCAACGCATGAATGTTCGGAATCTCCAACGATCGACCTGCGACCTCCGCAGTTCCGCATTTTAATCTTCCTGAATAGATCAGGACATTTGAAAGCAGCATGATATCTTCACACATGCGGTATTGATGCTCTAGGTTAACAACGGAATCAGGCTGTGCATCTGAGAGTAATTTGAATAGGCTGACATCTAGGCCTCCTTCCTGAGCAGCCTTGTTCTGCACCAACGGCGGGAGTTGGTAATGATCACCCACAAGAATGAAGGTCCTCGCCATGCGAATGGGTCCCAGACACACCGGGAGCGTAATTTGAGACGCCTCATCAACTATACAGTAATCAAATATACGTTGATTGAAAATGTTGTGGTTGACTCCGAGGCATGTTGTCGCCACGACCGGAGGGTTCTCGTACGAGTGCTTGAGTTCCTCAACTGTCTTCTTCGGTATCGCGGCCATGTCGGCAAATTCTTGGACTTCAGGATGAATCTTCGTGGCTGCGCCTATGCGAAGAACGGGTATGTTGTCGTTACGGATTTTGAGCAAAATATTGTCCACGGCCGTATGCGTATAGGATGTCAGAAGAACGCTTTTCCCTTGCGCAACAAGTGTTCGAATAATATGTGCGATGGTTGTGGTCTTGCCGGTGCCTGGCATGCCGAGGACAAGTGCGTAATCCTTTGCCCTCATCACCTTTTCAATGGCTTGTTTTTGGTCGACATTGAGACTCGCTGAATCTGGAATGTTGTATGATGGTGAAGTCGATTGGAAGATAGGCGGCTGACCTGCGATTATGAGCCTTCTCAGGTGCCTGGACTGATAGAGATCTTTATCCATCATGCAAATGAGGTTGTTTCGAACGATAGCCATGCCGTTGCTGAATTCATCCTTATCAATGCGGTAAGTCATCTGCTCTTCTGGATTGGCGAGCTCCGAGAGCCCATCTTTCCCAACTTCCATAATTCCCCTGAAGGACTGATTAGAAACTGGATCGAAGCCAACAGTCTTTGCCCTGGCTTCGTGCAGCCTACGATCAACAGCAACAGTAATATGAGAACTGTGCACATGAGTGATGTAGCCGTTCGCGAGCGCAAAATGGCCCTTTTCATCAGAGACAACGATTGGGTCGCCGACTGCTATCTGTGACTCCAAAAATGAAAAGCTAGGCGACGTGCTTCGTTTGCGAAAGGTGTACCGAAAACGATTGATTCGACTTCCATTCTGGTCCTCAAAAACCGTGCGAGAATCAAGGACAACGTCTCCGAAGCAGCGGCCTAACGACTCACGTTCATCACTCAACAATGTCCAGAGTTCTCTTTTGAACTTGATCAGATTGCTTTCCTCCTTAGTCAAAAGATCGTCCCACTTGCGGAAGAAGTCACGATCACCTTCGTTCAGGTGTCGCGTGAAGGCTTCGAAATCGTCACTCAGTGCACTTGAGTCGCCATTGCCGTCTTCTGCAAGTTTGTGGTAAATCAAGCATGGTGTTTTGGCGTAGCATTTGTTGCACATCTGTGCCTTTTTCAGCATGGGGGGAAGTTGCGTCCTTTCACGAACATAACATGCTAGGCGGTTGCGCACTTGAACCATTTGAACAAGCTCGTGTCGAATGCCCCGAATACTCAATGTCTTTGAGAGTTCAAGATAGTAAAGCAGGCCAAAGGTCACGTCGACATCTATTTACTTTGAGTCAGATCCGCGACGATTACGATGGATAATATTTACGTACCATAACGATCAGACAGCAACAAGGTATAGAGCGCAGTCTGTGCCCTGTGTGCCTGGTTCGTGTCTCGCTTTCCTGTTTTCAATTCGAGTGGCACAACAAGAGTTTTTGTTGTGTCATTTTCAACACATGCGACTTGCACTGTTGCATCGATGTTGCCCTTGAGTCCATACATTGGCGACCAAACATGCTCTTCAACCTCAAGCAATTTGTTAATACTAAGGTTGAGCTTGGCGCCGTTTCGATCTTCGACCAAGGAGTTCGCCTACTGAATTGTTAGATATGATAATTTGACGTGTCAGTCATTAAGCATTTCATACCTTGGGACTAGTTTGCAAAAAGACGTCTGCCCAGCCCTGAATCTGAGGTAACTTGCTCATGACTTCGTCAATGGCATCAGACATCCGCATGTTGATTGTGTAAAGTTCTTCGATGTGGTTTTCGAGTACTTTTTCAACCAGCAATCTCATGGAATCAGAGTCCCACTGATTTGCCATGAGCGCCGCTTGGAACACCTCATGGAATATAATTCCAAATGCCTGTGGGCGTTCAATCTGGCCGATGACTTTCACTCGATCTTGAAGGACCGCGCGTCGTTGACAGTCCACAGAATCCGCAACAACAGTAGCTGAGATCAAGTGGTCGGGGTGAAGAATGATCATGTTGTGTGAGTTGTCAATCACGCACTGACCGAGTGCGTTGAAATCCCCAACTAGATGAACAAATGAATCTTTGACGCAGGGTGTATCGAACCATGACTCGCGCAAGATGATGACCTTACGAGCATCTGTTCTCTCATCCTTGACAGATAATACCTGCGAACTACTTAGCAATGTCCCCATGTCCAACATCTCATGGCCTTGTCATACCTGTTCAGGTTGTGTACGTCCCTTCGAATTGACGTACGAACCCTGTGCAGTATCCACGACCTGGTACCGCTTGATGGCTTCTCGAGACTTGATGTTCTATCATTTGCATTGTCTTAGCATATACCTATGGAGGCAGAAATTCACTTAGAATGACATACATTATGAGTTGAACTATTACCACTTGCCCCCATGGTTTGCTCAATTGCGTCAAGGTCAAAGTCATCATCGAATTCATCATCAGAACTAGACTGTGCCGCTTGGCCCAGGACATGCAACCCTTCCGCTGGGGGCTGGCTGTCATGGTTCGAAGAAGTTGGCTCAACTTGTCGTATTGATTGAATCCCGGTAGCAACATGGGTGTTTGATACCTTGACCGGTTCCATTTCACAGTCCACCAGCGCATCTTGTAGCTGGTCATCAAAGATCCCAAAGTCATCATCACCGAAGTCATCATCAAAATTATCAGAGTCGTCACGTCCATTTTCGTTAGTCGTAGAATGTCTCTGAGATGTTAATCTCAGCGCTGCGTCTCCCGAATCACCGAAGGCAGGGGTTCCTGCTGTTTGTTTCATGCCAGAGAATGAGCCAAACGGCGTGGATTCCCTTTCTTGACGGGAGGTATCCACGAATGGATCTGCGGCATTTTCGGCGAGGTTCAGAAAGTCTTCATCTAGATCGTCACCACCAAACTCTGAGTCCGAGTCTTGGAGTCCTTGACAAGCGAGAGCCGTAGCGTGCTCAGCAAGCTCGAGGATTTGACCGTCATTGATGGCTTTAGCACCCTCGGTACCTTGTCGGTCCAAGATTGGAGACGAGGAGCGACACCTTTGCGCATCCATTCGCTGCCTTAAGGGAGAGGAATTCGGTGGGCCCATTTCAGATTGCGATGGCGGGTGAAGGCTCTTCTCAATTCTGTCCAGGAGGAAGTTGATTCGCGATGATTTGCCTTTGCCCGAGTCTAGGACGTTACTTCTAGTGCGGGAGAAAATGCTTCGCCCAGAGTCGAGATCCTGACGATTGACCTTTCTGCGCTTCGTGCGAGATGATGGCCATTCGGCAACACAGCTGATGGATCGCCTGAGACCAGATGAATCACGGCTGGTTCTGCCTGAGACTGGGGTTTGCGGTGATGATGAGAGGAGGTTCGCAAGTCGAGGTGCAGGAAGATCCTCGGTGCCTTCGACCATGTTCTTATCCACGTAATTGTTCCAAAGTTCAGCGGCCAGGTCATGCTGGGGTGTCTTAAGAAGAGCCTGTATTGACTGAAGGTCCAGCGGCTCCTTGTGTGGCTTCTTCGAGTTCTCTCGACTTGGGGAGCCCACTGGCGACGAGCCATGACGACGTTTTCTCCGACGACGTGCCGGTGTCTGCGACGATGCATCCGGATTTGAACTAGCTGGGACATGTTGCCAAATGACGTGATCCACCGGGGTCACATCGGAGGCCTGCACGGATTCGAACGCATCCTCGGCATTGCTGATCAAGTCCTCCAAAGGTATGCGATTGCCTGGCGTTTGAGGGCAGTCCTTGATGAGCCTGGGCTCCTCGGTCAAAGCTGGTTGTTCAATCAGGGGCATGGCAGGGGGCAATGCATCATGCGCTTCTTCTTTGCTTGCTTGCGCTTGTACAACCACTCCATTGAGCCATGAGCTTTGGTTTTCCTTGTCGTTGTGCCCGTTACCTGTCCTATCTTTGGGTATTGCGATTTCCGGCAATGTTCTTTCATCGTTGTACCGAACGGCGTTCAGTTTTGTGCGTGATTTGGAGGATATTGGCCACGGCTTGTTATTTGTAGTCGCCATAGTGCTCAGTTGAGTAACTGCCGGAGAGGAGTGGAAGTATCAGATTGAATGAACGCGCATCATCGACTGTCGGCGAACAATGTCAGCACACAGCCGAAGTTACGGGCTGGAGGATGTAAGCTCACAATATACCGGCAGAATAGTGTTATGTACTCGGGCTACTCGACATGAGGTCCCCGTCATTTTCTTGGAGTGGAGTATTCAAGGAGATAAATAAGGCAAGATGCGATAAGAACGCGTCGCGCGTTGATTGCTGTTGCCTTATCGGGAAGGCGCTCACTTTACACCTGGAAAATCTGGCATGAAAAGGCGGCCAGGCCAAATTTGCCCAAAATAGATTAGCGTAATGACTGGACAGCTCTCCATCGGCCTTTTGCGGCTTCAACATCGAATCATCGTATAACCCCTCTTGTCGAGTCTCACCGGCAATCGCGAATTGACCAAAGTTGTCGCCCTCACAAACTTCCAGTGGCCGCAAACTTTAGCGTTCCATCCTCCATCTATCCCCACCGATCTTTTTACGGCCACATTCGCCCTCACTTTGCAATATGGTTGCCAGGCCAGTGTCGCACCTCCTTCGTTCGCGATGCCTGCTGCGCAAGCCCCAGAACACCCAGGCTTTCTCGACCCGAAGCAGTCTTCGTGCTGCTGATCATGGTGATCACTACGATCCGCCCACTGGCTGGCTGTTCGGCGTGAAGCCCGGCCAGAAGTACGAGAAGGAAGGTTGGGAGGGGATTTGGTACTACGGATTCATTGGCAGTCTGGTGGCCGCTGGCGTTGCATATGTGTTCAAGCCTGACACCTCGTGAGTTTCCCGCAGCCTTTCAGGTCCTTGTTTGCTTCTGGAGGTCAATTTCGTCACGGAATGGCCTATGTCAAATCGTTGAAGAGAGGGTTCGATCAAATAAATGAACCCATTGCTGACTTCATTGTTAGCATACAAACCTGGGCTCTCGAGGAAGCTCGCCGACGACTTGAGGCTGAAGGCATCCTGGAGGATTCTGAGAAGGCCCAGAAATAGAAGCAACGCATTCAGCGCCTTTCTGTACGTTGTACATAGAGAGATCGGAAAAGGTTTATTTCGGTTGGCGCCTGTACCACCTGCGATGGCAGACATGATGTTCCGATCCTTTGGTTAGATGGGGTTTTTGCATTCCGTTTCCCTCCCATTTTATTTCCAATTTTCTTATCACCCGAGTTTTTGTACTACTTATCAATGTTTCGCCTGGATCGATTCCCGTCGTTTTGACACAAATCAATCACTTTGAGTTGAGCAAACGTGTTATTGGCTTCATTTCGTAGGTCTGGACAAAGGTGAGACCAGAAGCGTGATCGGGGACTTTCGCCGATCAATACTATCACCACTCGGACAGACAACCTTCTCGGCGCACCCATTTCTGGGTGGTCTTGAGACTCTGTTCAAATCTCCGGGTAGACGTCGGTCCTCCTCAGCAGGGGCATTTCCTTCCGGATCTTCGAGACATGATCCAAATCAATATCAGCCGTCAGAAGCTGAGGTTCTGCGTACTCGTCACCCAATTCGCCCACAATCTCGCCCCAGGGGTTGACGACCATTGAATGACCATAGCTGCGCCTCTTTTCGTTATGCGGGCCACCCTGTGCAGCTGCCACCACATAAGACTGAGTTTCGATGGCTCTCGCTCTCAGTAGAGACTCCCAGTGGGCTTTTCCGGTGGGAACAGTGAACGCAGAAGGATAGGTAATTACTTCGGCGTTCTGGCGACGCAATGCCAGGCCTATTTCTGGGAAACGCAACTGTAGGTTTATGAGATGAAGATCAGAGTTGCGAACTTGCAATCCTGAAGCACGAGAACTCAGAGATTCCATGCTTGACACAGGGGGAACGAGTGACCTACGTCAAAACATATGGCAAGACCGACACGTCCGACTGGCGTCTCAAAGGGAAGGACAATCTTCTGCCCGGGCTCGACATTCCTGGTTTGGGGAGGTGAGATCCAGGTTTGGCAGGTTTTGAACATGTTGATGACTTACTTGCTTTCCTTAAGGATGGGGCCATCTTTGATGTTAACGTCAAAGAGATGTATTTTTTGATAACTCTGGGTGATACAGCCTTTATCGTCGATCCAAAGCAATGAATTTTTAAGCCTGCGGTCAGAGGCCACTTCGTGAACGCCGACATTGATGTGTAGGCCCTTGTCCTTTGCATCATCCATCAGTGCGGACAGAAAGTGGGAGCAGTCCGAGGACTGAGCGAGCGCCAAAGACTCTTCTGCTGATGTCGCAATGTAATCTGAAGCCTCGGGCAAGAAGAGGACCTGTTCAAAGATTAGGTAGGATCTTTGACTTTAAATCGGTCACTAGGCTAATAGAACGCGGTATACCTTCGCACCTGCGTGAGCCGCCTGTCGCACCAGGGTCTGACACTGAATGAGATTGGACTTGATGCATGCTGTCGCACATAGTTGACCAACGGCCTGCTCGTCCTGTCAGTTGATCGAAACATCGAGTAGCATCCTGCTAATAAACAGTTAAACACTCACCGCGAGCACCATCTTGTCTAAGACGGCTACAGTACAGAAGGGACGCCGAAGACTTCGGATTGAAATCTGAGGTGAAACGAGATATTGTGATAACTTCAATTCTTCGCTGAATCTCCCAATGTGATGGTCGGAGATAATTGTGTCGGTATTCCAAAAGATGACTGCCGCTGCTTTGGCTCGTGATGAGGCTGCCCTCCGACGGCCACTCCACATGGCGTAGCTGCATCGGTCCAGCTACATGTTGTTGCTCCTGTAACAGGTGCTACACCAAGAGCTGAAGGATCCGGTTTTTCAGCCCTTCACTTGAACTGAAAGCTACATTTAGCCGGACTCAATATTGCCTTAAACCTCGCTACACTATGTAAAAGTTCTCCCGGTGGGCAAAAGCGCTTTTGTCTATGATAAGACAAACTTCGTCATTCGCACTGGTTGATGAGGTACATCGCCGGGCCGATGGTCATGAAACGGCCTTCCATCTGCGCGCACATCAGCGGCAATTGATCGTGCTGACTCAGCTATCGCGATAAGGTCTAAACGTGACGATAATCAGATCCACCCGCAAAGATCAATTCCTTGTCGAGAACAACGCTTCATAGTCTTCAACTTACAGGTGACGATCGCTACTGCCATTCGGCAAAGAAACTCTCGCCGCAATGAAGAGCCTGAGGAGAGATGTCTCCTCAAATCCACAAGCCGCCAATGTCGCCAGCAAAGTCTTCGTGCGATCAACTAGAAGCGGCAAAGTTCAGAAGATCGTTCGAGAGCTCTATCTGAGACAGGATATTCCTTGCTCGTCAAAATTATGCTCGTCCTGCCCTTCAGTCGCCCCAGCCGATGCCAATGGAAACAGTCAGACTTGCCTCCCAGAATCTGTGCCCATTTTATATGCTAATTCAAATCAGTTGCTCCGTTCGTCCTGTCCGATCGGCCTGCCGGCACCAAAGCCTTTCCCCGCGGTCATTATCTCGTCCCCGATACGAATGCGCTTTTGAATGGAATGGACCTGTTCGAACACACTGGCGCCTTCTACGATGTCATCATCCTCCAAACGGTCCTTGAAGAGCTCCGAAATCAGTCACTACCTCTTTATAATCGCCTCTTGTCGCTAATCAAGACAGACGAGAAGCGATTCTACCTCTTCTTCAACGAATTCCGCCTCGAGACTCATATCAGACGGGGTCCTGAAGAATCCATCAACGACAGAAACGATCGCGCCGTACGTAAAGTCGCAAGCTGGTACGAGGAACATCTTCGCCTTTCGACCAAAAAGGGCAAGAAAGAAAGCTCACTGCCGGCGATTGTTGTCATTACCGACGACAAAGGCAACCTCAGGAAAGCAAAGGAAGAAAATGTGACAGCGCTCTCTCTTTCGGACTATGTCGCTGGGCTCGAAGATTCCGAGAAGCTGCTGGACATGATCAGCGAAGCGCGAGAGGCTCGGGACACCAAGGGCTCTGCTCGCGGGGAATTGTTCTACCCGGAATATTACTCTATGTCTAGGTTGATGACCGGGCTTAGAGCCGGCACGTTGCATCAAGGAGTTTTCAATGTGTCCCCATACAACTATCTTGAGGGATCCATCAAGGTTCCTGCGTTTGACAAGCCTCTTTTGATTCTGGGTCGCGATAACAGCAATCGTGCCATTGCTGGCGACGTCGTTGTCATTGAGTTGTTACCCAAGGATCAATGGAAGTCTCCATCCACCAAAATTGTCGACGAGGAAGCCGTGACGAAGAACGACAACCCAGATACAGATGAAATAGAAGCTGTTGTGACGGACAGGGAGCGCAAGGCTCTGCAGGAGGAGGCGAAACAGGCCCACGGAAAGAACTCAGAGGGCAAGCCGCAGCCGACCGCCAAAGTAGTTGGTATCATCAAGCGCAACTGGCGCCAGTATGTTGGACATGTTGACTCGAACTCAACAGCCTCGCACTCTGGCAGGAGACAGCAAACAGTCTTTGTCCTTCCTATGGAAAAGAGAGTTCCGAAGATCAGAGTGCGCACGAGACAGGCCAGCGATCTGATCGGTCAGCGCATTCTTGTCACCATTGACTCCTGGGACCGCGATTCTCGGTACCCCACTGGTCACTACATCCGTTCGCTAGGTGAGCTGGAGACCAAGGGCGCAGAGACTGAGGCTCTCCTGTTGGAGTATGACGTCCAGTACAAGCCTTTCCCTAAATCTGTCCTGGACTGCTTGCCTGCCGAGGGGCACGACTGGAAGGTGCCCGTCTCCAAAGATGATAAGGGCTGGAATGGTCGACGTGATTTGCGTGATCTTCTCATCTGCAGTATTGATCCTCCCGGTTGTCAAGATATTGACGATGCGCTGCACGCGCGTGCCCTTCCTAACGGCAACTTTGAGGTCGGCGTTCACATTGCCGACGTATCCCACTTTGTGAAACCCAACAACCCCATGGATCTTGAGGCCAGCGTTCGTGGCTCTACTGTGTATCTGGTTGATAAGCGCATTGACATGCTTCCACATCTTCTTGGCACAGATCTGTGCTCGTTGAAGCCATACGTGGAGCGATATGCTTTTTCAGTCATTTGGGAAGTGACACCAAATGCCGAGATTGTATCCTCCACCTTCACCAAGTCGGTGATTCGCTCGCGTGAAGCATTCAGTTATGAGCAGGCTCAGCTGCGTATTGACGACCCGTCGCAAAAGGATGAGCTGACCGAGAGCATGCGCCATCTTTTGCGTTTTTCGAAGATTTTGCGACAGAAGCGATACGATGCCGGCGCTTTGAACTTAGCCTCACCCGAGGTTCGAATTGAGACTGGCGACGAAGCGGGCGATCCTCTCACCGATGTCAAGACCAAAGCCATGTTGGAAACCAACAGCCTAGTCGAAGAATTCATGCTTCTCGCAAACATCACGGTAGCCACGAAAATCTACGAGTCATTCTCTCAGACAGCTCTCCTGCGTCGTCACGCGACTCCGCCTCCCCAGAACTTTGAAGATCTGATTCACCAGCTATCAAAGAAGCGGGGCATGGAACTCGATGTCTCCAGCTCTGGTGCACTGGCCAGTTCGCTTGATCGCTGTGTGGACCCAGAGAACCCATTCTTCAACACCCTGGTCCGTATCTTGGCCACGCGTTGCATGACGTCCGCCGAATACTTCTGTGCGGGCGCGCATGCCGAGTCTGAATTCCGTCACTACGGTCTTGCATCTCCAATTTACACCCACTTTACCTCCCCGATTCGTCGATATGCCGATCTTATAGTCCATCGACAGCTGGCCTCCGCCATTGGATACGAGGGTGAGGACGGTGCGGCCGTCAACGAAGGTGTCAGCACCCGCGGCAAGCTCGAGGATATCTGCCGCAACATCAACTATCGTCACCGCAACGCCCAGTTTGCTGGCCGAGCCAGTATCGAATACTACGTTGGCCAGGCCCTCAAGGCTCGTGGCGAGAAGTTGGCTGCAGGTGGTACCGATACGGGCATCGACGAGGAGGGCTACGTGATGCGTGTGTTTGAGAACGGTGCGGTTGTCTTCGTTCCTCGGTTTGGCATCGAAGGTGTGGTCCGCCTCGAGGACTTTGTGTTGCCCGGTGAGTCGGGCGCATTTGCAGTTGCCGAGCGAAGGGAGCTGGCCATTCACCGCACGACGGACTTTGACAGTGAGGAATACACGCTTCGAGTGTCTGAGAAGACCCACTCCGAGAAGGAGAAGACCCACTCCGAGAAGGAAAGGAGTGTACAGGTGGAGCTTTTCCAAAAGGTCAAGGTCAATGTTAGCTCCGTCAAGGAAGAGGGTCGTGGTGCTGGCAAGCGCCGGGTTCGCGTCTTGATTACCGGGTCATGAGGTTCCGTCTTTTGCATGATCAAATACAGTCAATCACCTCTAGATAGAATGATGGTTGTTTTTAATGAGACCAATTCCCAATTGGAGAAAGGAGGATTTGAATTGACATTTTGCATTCATTCATGTTTAAAAGCCGTATAAGCTTGGACATGCGGTCGATGGAGAACTCGCGTCGTGTACATATTCATACGCGTTTCAACGCGATCATTCTTTGCATGAGCTTTGCAGGCGCCCAGTTCTGCTTCGACATGGTATCATCTGAGCCGGTCGTAGAGGCAACTGTAGACCGGTCCTCTTTCTCCGCGCTTGTATCGGTTGGACCTACCAACACAGGAGGCGCTCGATTCAGAGATTCTTGTGGATTTTGCTCCTGCCTTTGAGCGCACTCTAGCTCGCCGACTTTCCACCCACGAACGAGCCACAGACAAATAGCCGCGCCAATATACATGAACCCCGTAAAGATCTGAACGCGCAGATACGAGACTCCGCCTCCCCCTTGGTTGGTCCGAAGCTCCAGCGCAATCGCTTCGGAGACCGTACACGGGGCGACCAGCATCAACCAGGTGATGCTCAGACCAGAGGGAAGGTCCTTGAGACCGATGATCTCGGCCAAGACCGGCGACACCGTGGCCCAGTATGTGCCTGCCACGGTCCCTACCAGCACGGCGAAGAAGCAGACCACGCGCATGCTGTCTGCAAAGACCCAGATCACCAGACAAAACAGGCCACAGACAAAAGTCAGGATGGTGGCGATGTTAATTCGACCCAGACGATCGCTGAATATCCCGACGACGGGACGTCCCAGCCCCTGGCCTAGGTTGAGGAGAGCAGACACGATACTTCCCTGATATGAAGAAAGTCCGACGGAGAGGGCGAAATTGGCTACACTGAACAGGAGGGCGACATAGCCCAACATGCTGAAGACACCCCAGGCGAGAAAGAGGACAAATTCCGGCCGTCGCAGCAGCGGCATGTGAAACGCTACCAATCGACTTCCAATCAATTTGTTTCGATCTCGAAGTAAATTACCGCACACGAGATTGACCACGCAGGAAATAATCCCTAAAATGCGAAAAGCCCAGCTCAACCCCAATCGAGGGATGATGGCTCCGACGGCCAGCGAATACATCAAGCCACCGAATCCCGACCCGGCGGCGGTGATGCTCATGGCGAAGCTACGCCGCTTCAGAAACCACTGCGGCGTGATTCCCACGCTGCCGACGAAGAGGAAGCCCATGCCCCAGCCGAAACAGACGCCTTGGCTGAGAAAGATGTGCCACTTTTGCGTGGCAAAGGAAGAGCCGATGAGCGAGAGGGTTTGGAAAAAGACCCCGAGGTTGATGACGAGGCGGGTGCCAAATGTCTGGATGAGATATGTGGCGAGCGGAGCGACGAGCAGGGCACACGAGATACTTAGACCCCCGGTGAAGGCGTAGGAGAGAGCCGATGTATTCGGAAAGACATTGTGTGAGAGGTAATGACTGAGAAAGACGCCATAACTCTGAAAAGGTGGGAAGGCATGTCAGCAGCTGCTGTTACTTGGAACATCGTCGCCTTCCTTGTTCCCGCTGCAGGTCGATGATCTGCCAGACCGGATAATGCCCTAACTTACACTGTTGATTCCCCAGGTGTGCGCGTTGATCCAAAAGACGCACGCAACACAGACCCAACCGTATCCTCCGTCTGGTGGGACATCGAGCTGCGGCTTCTCTTCTGGCTCTTTCTGAGGCTGTGCTGGTGACTGAACCTTTCTCTCCGACCTGACGTCTGTGATGGAATCTCGGTTCTTGGATTCGACCAGCTCGGCAGGTATATTGTCGCCCATGTCTTAGGTGACGAGAATTCGCCCCGGACTCGCTGTGAGAGACTATAGACGTCGACGACGCATGTGTCAAATGGTGAGGTCGCAAGAATTAGAATCTCATGCAACCGCGACCACGGTATCGCAGCATCATGGAAGGAAGATTTTACAATGGTCAGAACGGAATAATCGTGAAGCGCAAGCAGAGGAAGGGAAAAATTCATTACGAGAAATCCAGTTGAGCTTCGTAATCATTTGGAGGCTAGCTCCCCTCGAACAGGACCGGTCTTCCAGTTCCAATCCCACTGCTTTCCCCCCGTCGGACTTGGTGCCGATCTCCACTTGAATCATGGGGGTTTACCGGCTGTCTCGACTCACGACTCACGACTCACCACCACCCGAGGTTGGGTTGCCATTAGCGGCCAAGCTTGGAACGTGGAGGCGGAAGCACGGACGGATGACTTGGCAACCGCGAGGCTCACATGAAGCCTGTCCCATCCGGGTCCCTTCCACGATGCTAGTTGCATTGGCCCGAGATGACCGCTGTAAACCCCAGGTCCTGTTCAGAGTGTCACGCTCGGCAGTTGGAGTCCCCCACCCACAATATTGCAGTCGCTCTTTACTCTGTCGCGGACGGTTTTCGAACGGGGCTTCTCCAATTCTGAGCTTTGGGGGCCGCTTGGAGTCGGATGTGGAGGCAGTCCGGCATTCTCCACACTTTGTGGGGAAGTCGCAGGAGAATATGGACTGCTCCATCAGAGCTATTCGATCCGACTTGGGGTGATCAAGGTTCTGGTCGGTGATATAAACGTTGGTCAAACGTAAAGACAGAGGAGTGATCATCTTGAAACTTTGATCCTGTTACGACAGTTTCTTACCCGCAAGGATATAGAATAGAGATACCAGAGAAGTAGGACGAAATTCATCATGCTGTCGGGTGACACAAAGCTTATCCGTATTCCGTAGACACGAGACAGATGCAATGGGGGCGCCGGCTGTGACTTTTTCAATATGAACGATGATCTGTAGCTCTGCGCTCCACTTGATGAGCCGGACGATCTCGATCTTCAACGACATATCGTGCTGGTCAGTCAAAGAGGCCTGATCGGGAGTATGGTTATCGGACAAGCATCAATCTTGAAGAAACATTAGTATGCACGGGAAAGACCTCGGGCTAGTCGAGTCACAGTTTACCTACTCATAGGAATGTGGATATGTGATCCATAACCTTAACCGAGAGCGGCCCAGCTCGTTCTTTTAAGGACCTACTGGGTACAGTGGGTAGCATGTGCAAGTCATGAATAGATTCAGATAGCCCTACCTACAGCAAATCAAACCACAGACCAACCTTACTTACAGACATATTCTGAGCTAAAATGTCATCAGCTCGAACCCGCTCCAGCTAGATGATCAAACAGCAAGCTCTTCACTCCGCGATGGTCGCAAAATAACTCTTGCTTGATCCAGTTTAAATCCGTGAAACTAGTCTGTCTGAGTCAAGTAGCCACCGCGATCGCTCGGATATACCTAAATTAACGTCTTTCTTGGCTTCACCCTGATGCAAAACAACATTGATCAAAGTCTCTAGTCAAGTTGGTGCCAGGGCTTGACATCACTGCTCCCCTGATGCGATTCCCTATTGTCTCAACTTACAAGAGCTCAAGTCCACCACTACACTTACAAAAGAGGCCGGTATCCCATTAAGATAGACTGCACAATGCACACAACTGGTGATCTGACTTGTCCATCTCACTTGAACTGTCTATTCTTGGAGAGTCAATACATTGGAAAGCCACTTAATACACAATCCATCCCTAGAATGATGTACGTAGGTAGATACCAGAAAATTCTACGTCCCAAACCAGGATTTTACAGACTGCACTATCGAATGCATAGGCTGACAAATCTCAAACTGTCATCGAGAAAGAGAGTGATCTCGAGAGAATGGATGGTACATATCCTCCAACTCAATTGGAAGTACACAACAGTCCCAGACCAACTGGATGTATACTACCTTTTGAGCGTACACGTTCAGGCAAGATATGGCAAAGAGTGCACACTGTTGGAGCATCAATTTTCTCTGCCAAGGCTCGCAAAACTCAGTACTGCGGAACATTTTCGGTGTTTTGATTGAAAGGGGAGGAGCTCAGGAATTGTATCTTCAAGATCAATCATAACTTTGACGCAGGTCATTATTGAATCTAAGTAAAGGTCATGGATCACGGTCGATAAATGGTCGTGATATCAAGCAAGAAGCTTCTAAGATCCAGCATTGTGTAATCTTCATCTCGGGCATGGCATCAAGCGTAACATGGCAACGACATGATCATACCAGCCAAGAAATCTTAGACCAGGCAGGTCCGATAGTTCTAATGACATGTGAGGGATCTGGAACCCGTGGTTGTTCTCGAAGTATCATCGAGCACGGAGAAACCAGGTTTCAATGATCGACGACAAGAAATGAGAATATTGGCAGGCTCGCTTTTGGACACGTGTGTCGATGCAGCAGAGCTCCAGTGCTGTACAGCGTCCCGGTATCACTATTGAGGCCCTGTACCTGCTCCAGTCCTGGAGGAGCGAGCTGTGAGAAGCCAGGGTCAGGGACTACGAATGTCTTTGGCTTCCGTGGTGCCGTCATAGTAGTGGTGTGAAGAGTAGATACGTAGTTGGGCAATGTCCATGCCAGCTCACCTTTGGGCCGCGGCTGATGGTGGATCCGGGGTTTATCATCACGTGGTGATACAGTCACTCCTCCCGGGCTGGTACTACTACTAGTTAGTAGTTACTGTCCGGAATTGGAAAGTATGATAGAAGGCGTTGCCCGGGGCTTGTTTGTTTTGGGCTCCGCAGCTGTCGTGAGCAGATCACTGTCATAGCTCCACCTTGGCTGTAATCCTGGGCGTGAAGACTACACCTTATCAGGTAGCTCAAGCCTCCTCCTAGAGCCTCATCCCACCCCATTATCAGGCAATCTTCAGCCATCACCGCCCCTCCATTCTGCATTGTGCGCAGCCGGGTTCTTCACCACACCGGTTGAACAGCCAACGGACCGATCGATCATCATGCACCAACCCACTAAATCCATCGGCCAGCGCAAGGTCTCGCCGCCGAGACCGAGCTATATGAATAGCGACCAGATGGGTAAGCTTTCTTTCAAGCGCCCCTTTTGGTCGATCCAATTCGAATATCACCAGTCGCCGGGGGCGGATTTGTCAACAACGGCATGTTCCAGTCTCCAGACAGCTTGCAGCTAACCGGGCGTGCACTCTCTTCAGCAAGTTACCTGAAAGACCTCCGAACCAACCGTCCAGCCCGGCCAACTGGCTCGCGACCGTATCCGGGTAAACAAGTGGCATCGTCGACCAACACCGAGGCGGATCTGCCTCCCCGTGCCTCCTCCGCGTTTTCCATGTATCCGACCTCGGACAGCCCTCCCAAGGAACAACCTCGCAGCGGCAGTGCCATGTCTCATCGTCGTACACATTCCAACGCCGCCGACGGCGGTCCCACAGGTAGACCACTCGTACAAGAACCTCGATCAGTGTCTGTGCGAAGGACTGCGTTCCCTTCTCAAGTCTTCTCGCGCCCGGTGCCTGCATCACCCAGCCCATCATTTGGTTCTTATCGGGAAAATAAGCAGCGACATCAAGAGAAAGAGGAGGCACGTAAGCTGCGAGATGCATTACAAGAGCTCGACTTGGAAGACGACATTCGACTTCATCAGGCAGCTCAGGATGAGGCAACGGAATTAGTATGGATGCATCAACACCCTGGTGTGGAATTCAAAAATCCATATGCTCCGTATCGCAATCCAGACGTTACAGACAATGACCAATCCGGAAGAGAGATGATGCCGCGACCTTTGTCATTGAAGCATCGCGATTCCGTTACCTCGAGTACGTCCTCAACTAGTCCACCGAGCATGCCATCTAGTCCCGAATTCACGAGACGCGAATCGGCCTCGTCGGGAAGACGGCGCTCGTCGCTCGCAGGCATGATGAAGAAGAATCTGAAAGTCAACTTCGCTCTGCCCGAAGAGGAAGAAGAACAAGAACAACCACCAGCAGGGGATAAGCGGCAAGAGAGAGAAGAGGCTTCTGCGCCCAAGCTTCGATCAGTGAGTGGTGACTCGTCCAAGGGTGTCTTTCGAAACCCTGAAGATCACATCTATGAAGAGCTGCCGCAAGCTACTGAGACGAAGCCTGATCTTTCCAAGTCAGATTCTTCTGCTCCCCGAAGCAAATCACGCAGTGCCCTGCCGCGTTTCGGGAAGCCACTTCCTTGGCTACAGAACCGTGGTGCCAATGGTGCGGTGCGCGACAAAATCTCCAAATTTGATATCCACAAGAATTCGCCAACTCAGACACACAATCCAGCCTACACCCACAACAACTCGTCGCCTTCACCGCCACGAAGGAATGACGTGGAGGTTCCCATGAAAGATGGTAAAGAGATTCGTAGCGATGAGATACGCGCTGCGACGAGCAAGAAGCTCAAAGATCGAAGTCAAAAATTGCCCATGCCCTCCGCGGTCAGTGACCGTGCTGGTCGACCCATTGTGAGCTTCGATCCGAAGTGGCGGCCGGGCGACCAGCCGCGACCCGATTCAACTTCCGCACCTGTTGTCCCTCCTGTGCCTAGTATCACAATAGCCCCTAGTATCGAGATCTCGGAGGCAGAGACATCACCTTCAGTCCCGGTGATCAATATCCCTGACGTCAAAGAGCCAACGATTTCAGAGATGCCCGAGCCCGTCCGCCAGCCAACCTCGACGGTACAAGCCAAGCGCGCGGCTTTTGAAAAGAGTCAGGACCATCAGCAGCCGGCAAGACGGCCGACAGGAGCGATGAACAGTCGCGCATACACGCCATATTCTCGATCAGGCGTCCCGACCGCACGCTGCGAGGCATGCTCGCTTCCGATTTCGGGCAAAATTGTCACAGCGGGAGGGTCGCGCTTCCACCCGGAGTGCTTCACTTGTCATCATTGTCAAACGGGTCTTGAATGCGTGGCTTTCTATGAGGAGCCCGAAGCGTCTCGGAATGAACGACTAGCTAATGCTTCGGATGATGAATCGCGCGTGCCCCGATTCTACTGCCATTTGGATTTCCATGAATTTTTCAGTCCCCGCTGTAAGAGCTGCAAGACTCCGATTGAGGGCGAGATTGTTGTCGCATGCGGCGCAGAATGGCATGTTGGCCACTTCTTCTGCGCAGAGTGCGGTGATGTAAGTTCCCTGGAGCACGACGATTCTGGAATACTCCAGTACAACTTGTCAGGCAGTATGTACTAACTACCATCTCTCTCCGTACGTAGCCCTTCAGTTCAACGACACCCTTTGTGGAGAAGGACGGGTTTGCATGGTGTCTACGATGCCATGGCCGTCGAACCGCACCTCGGTGCTTAGGTTGCAAGCAGCATGTCCTCGATGACCTCGTCATCTCCGCCATCGGTGGACAATGGCATGAGCAGTGCTTTGTCTGCCACGAGTGTGGTGATGGATTTGGACCCGAGGGCCGCTTCTTCGTGCGTGAAGGCGAGCCCAAAAGAACCGCCAAGGGCCGTATCATCGGCGGACCCGTTCAATTAGCTGTCTGTGAGCGATGTGAGGGTATTCGCTTGCGGGCACCTGGAATGTGCTGAACGGAAATACCTTTGTCTTCTTTTTTTTTTCATTGGTCTACGTGATTTTGACGATGGTACGGATTGACGATCTGCATGATGTGTTTGTTGATTTGAGTGTCGAGCGTCTTGACTATTCCTTTTCGTCCATTACCCATTCTTTTCTTTCTCTTTTCACATTCTATCTTTCCGCCCTTCCTTTTCGGGTTTTACTTTGTTTACCTTGAGCCTTGGAAGCGTTTCCTTTCCTTCCTGTTGCGTATATTCTTTCGGGCCAGCTCTAGCCAGCGATCATGCTTTGTTGCAGGTGCATGTCTACGAACACGATAAATGATATCCAAGAACTGCATGCATGATGAAATCATCTTTCTCAGGTGCTCGATATTTCGAGGCCCGGAATCTCAGTAACTAACACCCGTACGCCGTTCACAATCTGAGCCTTCTTGTTTGACCTTGGAAGCGGAAGCCGGACTCAATACATGAAATGTCATTTAGACTAGTGGTCTCCTCTCATTGCGCAGGCCACTCAGGGTCTGGCTTGCGCCGGAAGACGGCCACATACTTGTTGCCATTATTTCGAGTGACCTTCTTGGACTCTTCCGTCTCAAACTTCATCACGCGAACACAGGGATCTGCCTCCAACTCCTCGTCCGAGACTAGTTCCCACAGGTCTCGAATACCACCTGTGCGCTGGGGCGTCGTCTCTCCTTCCTCCGTCTCATATTTGAAGTGCTTCAGAACCCAGTGGTGATATTCCTCCACGTCGGTAATAGTGTACAACAAACCACCGGGCTTGAGCACATACGCATACTCTGCGTTTAACGACTCGGAAATGATCCGCGCCTTGTGCTTGCGCGCCTTGAAGTGCGGATCGGGGAAACACACGAAGATCTTGGAGAGTTGGTGGTGGGCGAAGAAATTGGGGAGGAATTTCATGGTGTTGGCGCGAATGCCGGTGATATTCTCGTAGTTGCCGGGGACAATGGTAGTCGTGCTGCCGACCTCGTCGTCTTCAACAGCGGGAGGTGCGGGAGTCTCAGAGGGAGTCTCGGATCCTTCATTTGCGGCAGCGATTCGCTTTAGGTTCTGTTGTTGGAGACGGAGAGCGGTGATGCGACTGCGGACATAGTCTAGGACTGATATGCGGATCTCCATGCCTGGGACGTGGGGGCACAAACAATAAGTCTTCGATTACAAGTCGGAAAGACCGTAATCAAACGAATCAGCCGGGCGAGGCCCACACGACAGTTAACATACCGACAATGAGGGTTTCCGGCAAGATGGGTGCTAGTCCAACGAGCAATCCACCAAACCCGCATCCAATGTCTACCACCTCCACATCCTTGAGTAATTGCCTGGTACCGCCGAGATTGACCTTTGATGGATCAGGATTCACGAATGCCGGATAGTGAGACGCCCAGTCCATATGCGCCGGGCTAATTGGACTGTGAGATTCGAAAGACAGGGTCAGTGATGACGTTCCCATGAAAGCCTGGAGCCGTAATGAGCAGCCAGTTGCCCGATCAATGGTTGGCGCAAGCCATAGCTCAATCCTTTTCAGGCAGACGAACTTCCAAGGAGCACATACTAATCGAGCTTGTGATCGGAGAATGGGTTGGCGTGTGCGCGCTGCCGGAAGTATCGCTTCTGCGGCATCTTCACACTGGCGACATCGGTCTCGCCGCGTTCAGTCTGTTCCTGGATCTTGCGACGATATTCTTCGCGCTGCTGACGCTTGCGCGCCACTTGAGCAGCCATTGTGGGAGAGCCCAGCAGCGTAGTCTGGTGCCGATTGAGTCGAAGCTTAGGGTTGCAAGCGCGGAGGTCGCAGAGAGCCTTGGAGGAAGAGGAATAATTTGCGCGGGCCGCTCTCGCTCCAGCCCACTTTTGCCCCCACTCCGATCCGCGTGAGCTGCTGCTGCTCTTCTAATCTTATCAGCGACTCGGGGCCGGGGGTTGCTCGAAGCTCGGGCTCTTCTCGTCCGGTCGTCCAACTTTCACACGTGGGAAATTAGAGGTTTCTTCTCATCATCTCTGAGTTTTTGCTACAAATATATCACCTCCCTACAGCTTCTTGAAGCTTCTCAGCCAAAGGCAGCATTTCGCCATGAGTGCTTCAACTGCAGCTACAGCTGCACCCGCGTCCTCGACGTCCTTTGTCTTCCCATCGACATACAACTTCCCTGCGTTCTTCACTCCGCAACCGAACAGTACCACTCGGCAGTCACAGCTTCGAAAATGGTCGTCGCTCATCCAGTCATGGTGTCGGCATCATCGCATTTACCGTCTCTCTATAATCGAGGCCATTGACTCTCCTCTTTTTCACAACGCCACCTTGCGCAAGCGACTGGACCTTGCCGAGGCTCGTACGATTGTAGACTGGATGGCCAAGAAAGAGGAGGAGGGCGGTGGTGGACAGCGCGCTGAATGGATTGAAGGTCCCTCGGCGAGTTCAGGCGCAAAGTCCAAAAACCTCGCTTGGATCTGGTGGAGAAGGCCCGAAGAATGGGCGGACGTGCTTGTGGACTGGATAGATGCAACGGGGCAGCGTGGCGTGGTGCTGACGGTGTTCGAGCTGGTGCAGGGAGAAGCCACAGTCTCTCAAGGTAGGTGCTCCGTGTTGAGATTCGGCTATGTGTTCACGCAGATTCGTCAGGCTAACTCGCGCGATCTAGAATTCCATGGCATGGACCACGATGTGATGATGAAGGCGTTGAACGTCCTCGTCAAGCGAGGCAAAGCGTCCGTCTTTGGCAACGAAGGCGAAGAGGGTGTCAAAATTTTCTAAAAAGCAAAACTCAAAGTAAAGGGGATCCCACGCTTGCCGTACATGCTCCCTGTGTGATATTTCATGGCTATTCGTGATAAAAAGCAACCGCTCAATGTTCGTCTATACAATGTTGCAGCGATGTGATAAGTGGCTCGAGGTAATGCTTCTGGAATGTCCAAGATCTCCCTCGGGCTCTACAAGTGGCTCTCGAGGCAGAACGCTCAATTCGGCAGAACCGAAAGAGCATCAAGCAGAGATTTAATCGTCTGTCTCTTCAATCAACGACTCGTTCAACTCATACTCATCCGCCGCGCGGAGTTTCTGCGACATGGCCATGTCAAGAAGCCAATCCACACGGACGATGCGAGGACTTCGCTTGATGTCTCCGGCGAGCTGTCGGAACCGAGGCCACAGCCGAGCATGTTTTTGTTCGGGTCCACTTAAAAGATAGACTTCACTGCGGCCTGGTTCGTCACTCTGCATTTCCTCATCTTCGTCGTCGCTCTCCTCGCGCCGCGAATTGTGAGACAACGCGAGGCGGCCACGGAACAGCAAGCACTCTCCGCCATTAGCTTCCACAATTGATTTGAAAGCTTCAAATCCTCCACGAATATCTTCAATACAAAAAATGCGCAGCCCTCGCAGAAGCTTGTTCTGGTTCTTCTTGGCATTTTGAAGCGCGGACGCAAGAGAGATGTGATACTTGGACTCCGCGGCCTTGTCCACAAGCGGAAAATCTTTGGGATCAAGCAACTCACTTTGCTTGAGACACTCGTCAACAAAATCGGTGTGCATAATCACGGGTGCATAAGCCAGCGCATTCACGAATTTTGCCGTACGCAGAATCGTCGGCGCCGCCAAATGAGTGCATCGGCGGGCATCCTGTACCACCATGATTCCAAGCTCTCGTAAGTGGCGCTAGCAGCTAAAAGTCAGCCATTCCGTTCAATCTCAATCAACATCACATGGCCTGGTGACGAACCTTGTCTGCATCTTCTTTTCTTTCATTGCCCTTGCCAACCCACTTTTGATAGCCAGTAATCAATAGATGCATAGAAATTGGTGGCCGCGATTTCTTCTGCCGCTTCGTGTCCGTGATCTGTTCACCGTCGCAGCTCTCTTCTTGCGGCTCAATGGATCGGCGTTTCTTTGTATTCACAGCAACCCGATCCTCATCAGACTTTCGCCGGCCTCCGTAGATCACACCACCAACTCTCTTCGTCTCCTTCTCGTACAGAGCAATGTCTGGCGCAATCTCGTGGAGTCGAGCCGCTGCTGCCTCTTTCGACTTTCGGCTATTAGTAGACGAAGGTGTCTCATTCTCCTTGTCCTCGGGCACGAGTCGTGACCGTGCGGGCGTCTGAATTTGCTTGGTCTCGCTTGTTCGACGAGTACGCTTAGCTTTGACTTGTGGAGTGCCGTGACTAGTTTCGGCCATTGTGCCACTTTCCTCGCGCGGTTTCTCTTCAGGCGGATCCATGGATTTCTTGTTCTGGCCACGAGCGGAAGCGCCACGTTGGGCAATCTGACGTTCTTGCACAGCTTCGGCAGGGAAGAAATGCTGCTCGAGGACATCACGATCAAGCATTTTCTGGCCAGCAACATCGCCAAGATTAGTGCGCAGTGGAAAATGGCTATAGCGTGGATTGGATACTGGCTGTAGCTTCCACGCGGCGTAGCTATCTTCGAGCCAAAGATGATTCACCACCTGCAGTCCCCATTCTCGGGCGGCACTGCATTTCTCACTATTGCCGTGGGCAGTGATCAAATGAGTGTTTTCCTGCTTCAAAGTTTTTGTGCATTCAGCGCCAGCAGCTGCAATCAGATTCTCAAGGTAAATTCTGGCCTCTCCGACATAGTTGGACAAACTGATTTTCAGCCCCTCGAATCCCGGAATGGGAGTCCGCGATATGGGATAATGAAGCAAACGACTCAAGGGACGGGTATAGGTATTAAAGGTCATCAGATGGTATAACCATGCAAGATTGCCCACCGTCTTGTCTAGCCGAGATGCCGCCCTGTAGACAACGCCTTCGCGGAATCGACAAATCAACCAGTCTGCATCTTCAACATTCGAGGTCACGGTAGCACCTGCGTGCTTCAGTACCGCCTCGATCGATTCCAGCATATGTGATCCGATGGCCAGGTCCGAAGAAAGCATGATTGATTTGCCCGAGAAAACGCTGGTCTTGTCGCCAGTCACTCCAGATGGCGTGGGCATTGTCGATGGCTCGGGAGTAGAGGCGCCGGTCAGGCCTTTATTTTCATGGGACCGAACGGGGACATCGAATCCCGCTCGCATGATTTCGGGATCTGGCAGCGTGTATGGTCGCTCGTCAATTCGTTGACCGAGTTTTAGACAATCATCGAACCTGAAAATCTGTGTCAATTCATTGAGAACCTCCTGAAGAGTAGTCAGCGCAAAGGGCTTCCTTACCAGTGCGGAAGCACAATCTTCACGCGCAGTTTTTTAGACAACACCAACCGCGCCTTATCCGAGTCGGTCGTCAAGTCCACCAAATGCGTGACCATTCCCGTCATTCGAGGGCTGTAAAGCCCGCCTTTCGCAACCACTCCGCCGACGATCGCGTCCTTATCGCCCTCTGGGATGTCGCCGCAGGTCACCACCACATCACTGAGGAACAAACGCGGGTCAGGGCTATGCTGACGAGGATTGGCGACTTTTCGTTTCGCTAGTGAGGTGTGAATCCAGGAAGGTTTGACCACGGGGATCAATGTCTTGCGGGCCAGATCATAAGTATGGAAGTGGGTGTTGCTCGCGATGATATGAGTGCACTCTATCGTATCCTCCTTTTCGGGGCTCGACTGGTGTATTGAGGGTTCTCCGCCATATTCTTCAATCAATTCTGCCAGCTATGTTGACATGGTGAGCTTTGATCGTAAAAATCTCAGAAAAAGAGAATGCCTGCATGCTCTCTTTATCGGCGCGAGACTTACCTGCTCTGCTGTTTCCAAAGGGAGATCATTAGAACAGACAATACAGATACGACATTGATCAAAAAGCTTCAGGTCTTCTTCGGCCATAGTGTCAGTGTTGATTGATCTTCCTGGCACCGCAAACACAAGGATGGCGAAGTCGAAGCAGACGCGCCGCGCGCGTCAAGGCCGACGCCGAGTCACGTGGGGACACGCGGGGCGAGGTCTTTGTGGCTGCGTTCGTTGGAGATTCTGTAGGCGGCGGGCGGCGTAAATTGGAGTACCTTGAAACCTTCTGCAGACGGAACAAAGGGGATCAAATTCTGCCTTTTTGCGAAAACGCTGTCTTTGGATAAAAACGAATAGACGCTGACAATCCTTTTGGATGGGAGACCGTGGCCTCGAGAGTATGAGACTTTGACAAAGTGATTGTGCTTTTGCTTCCGTCCTGATTGTAGCCGACTCGGACGGAGTCTTTCATCCATCAAAGAAGAGACCCAGGAAGCTTTGGTTATTAAGTCAAATTTCTGAGTCACTAAGAAGCATATCCCCAATGAAGTAAAGGCTGAGATACTCAAAGCCAGAAATAATGCTAGCTCAAAGCGTGCATACTCCATACACAATGCGAACTTTGTGTCAAATGTCTTGAAGTACTGGAAAGGTAGTAAGTATCGAAGGGCTGTCCCAAGTTCACTGAAGGATAAATACAGGCAAGTTTGTCCACAGCTCATCCTGTCGTGTCAAGTCTCTGTTATTATTCATTCTCGCAGCCTCCTGTACTCTACCCTATTTTCACCCTAAACATTCGTCAATCCGGGCGATCCGCCCTCAGCTGGGCTACCGAGGAACGCGTGCTCGCTTGTATAACCCTATCTCGCATCAACAATGAGCTCCTGCCATTACTCTCACGAAGGTGTTGACCCTCTCGACGAGCTACCCTATCCAGAAATCGGTCACTGTAATCATGCTCCGATAAGGGCACCCTCTCTCCTCCCGATGAGTGCTGAGCAATTTCACATCATACGCGCTGACTTTGTTCTGAAACTCAAGCAGTGGCGTCAAGGCGAGACTGATCTAACGCCAGCTCATATGGCTGAGATCCTGGACTGCATGGTAGACGACCTCGACCATTTTCAGACCGCTATGATCAGTGAGACTGGAATTTGCTTCCCATCCAAGTGCGACTTGATCAAGCTTGAAATGCTCCGACTGATTGAGCAGCTGAAGCTGATCACAACAATCAACCTTGAAATTGGTGAGACTATGTCCTATATCGGTGCCGCGATTGGCCGTCTAACACTTGAAGGTAAATCTTGTGTCGATGACATTGAGGACCTTGAAGCTGCGAGAGCGACAGTTGAATTTCATCACATTCATAAGCTACATGTCTGGGATATGCCCGAACTCGGTTTTACCGATGAGGCCGAGCAGCTTCGGGTCAGGCTTTGGACGGTCTATACGAATGTTAACTTTTCCAGGGGAGGATGTGGTTGTTTTCAGTGTCGTACGGCTTGGATTGGAGGACGGTAGAGTGACTCGTATTTTCGCCCGGTGCATGCGTACATTAATACACGGGTGGAGCTTTTTTGTGTCGTCTCTCCTGTAGGATTCCCTTTAAAGTGTGTATAGATCTCAGCAGGCCTTTTTCTATTGTGTTGCGCCATCGAACTTCGTTACACATTCTCTGGGTTGCCATTTTGATTAGTGAATTGACTGTCATATTTTGAAATGTTTGCGTTAGTCCGCAGATTGGAACTCTTTTATGTCTATTGCAGCAGTATGTAGTTGTGCTCTAAATGAGCAAATGTACAGTCACGGGTGGTTCCTCAAATTCGGCAGTTGAGAGAGCTGAATGCCCGCGCGATGGGGCGCAAGCTCTAAACGGGCCTCGGCTCGAGCGCAACCGGCCTTTGACAAACAGTTGGTTTAATTACCCCAGACGTTTCCCAGCGGGACCGCGCTGTCTACCCTTAGCCTCCCCGCAGAAGTCACGATATCGTAGAAACTTTCTCAAGGGCGCCGAGTCCATCGATTGACACCCCTGCGATCTTTAAAATGCCCTCGTCGCCGTTTCGCATTGTCGAGCACAGAGTGCCGTGCCAGCATATCCGCGAATACCCCGGCGCAACGGCCGACGAGCAGGAGGAGCCCCTGCACTTGGCTGTGAAACAATACATTCCGATCGATAATCCCAACCCGCAGCCTGGAGATGTAACTATACTCGGCGCTCATGCCAATGGTTTCCCAAAGGTGTGTTGCATTCCGTGGGGAACCTCAGCTATACATGACCGAAAGCGCTGGGCATGCAAGTACGAAGCTCAATACGCTCGGTCGGGATTATCTACAGGGTTGAGAGAGAGCTACCTGCCCAAGAGCAATGGCAATGGTAATGCCGGACGAGAGCTAATTCATTACTATAGGAGCTATATGAGCCCTTGTGGGAGGAGATCCATGCTCGATCCAAGGCCAGCGGGTTGCGCATTCGCAGTATCTGGATGGCCGATGTCGCCCACCAGGGCGAGAGCAGCGTCATCAATGAGAATTCACTGGGCAATGATCGTATGCGAGCCAACTGCCAGCCATGCCCTATGCCAGTAACATGAACTGACGATTCTCCACAGCCAGCTGGTTTGATCATCCCCGAGACTTGTTACACCTGATCAACGTCAAGCGTGCGGAAATGCCCCGGCCTATTGTTGGCATCGGCCACAGCATGGGTGGAGCGCACCTGTAGGTCCATTGAATGATTCACGACGTTTCAGCGTATGAAAACGTCTTTCCTCGTGCTAACATTGGCGACAACAGCGCACAACTCTCCCTCATGCACCCCCGTCTTTTGCATACTTTGGTCCTCCTGGATCCCGTCATTCAGAGACAGACTACCCAGCTAGACGCCGAGGGCATGGCGGAGCAAGTCCGCCGGATCGCGAAAACAACCCAGCTCTCCACCTACCGGCGCGACATGTGGCCTTCTCGAAAAGCCGCCGCTGAAGGATTCAAGCGCAGTCCTTTCTATCAAGCGTGGGATCCTCGCGTGCTGGACCGCTGGATCAAATATGGTCTCCGCGATCTTCCAACAGCCGTCCACCCACTTGACCCCAACGCAGTCGTCGACAAGCAAAATCCCCCCGTCACACTACGCACCACCCTGCACCAAGAAGTCTTCACCTTCTCACGGCCCAATTACGCCAACCGCCCGGGCAGCGGTAAGCCCGTCAACCGTGTTACGCATCCTGATCTCGATGCCGAGCATCCCGACACATATCCATTCTATCGACCCGAGCCGGCCCGCATTTTCTCCCAGTTGCCATACCTGCGTCCAAGCGTGCTTTACGTCTTTGGCGGCAAGTCAGATATGTGTCCCCCGGAGATGATGGCGGATAAGCTCGCCAACACGGGCACGGCGATTGGGGGTAGCGGTGGTGTGGCCAAGGGCCGTGTGCGAGACGTCCTTCTCGAGGACTACGGCCATCTGCTTGCTCAGGAGGCCGTCAATGAATGCGCCGAGGCAGCCGTTTCCTGGCTGACTCCGGAGCTGCGACGGTGGCGTGATGAGGAGGAGAGCTTCCGCTCGGCGTGGAGCCGAAAATCCAAGGTCGAGAAATTGACGGTCGATAAGCAGTGGTACGAGCACGTGCCTGCTCCGGCTCGCCGTCCCAACAATGGAGAAAAGAAGAGTGGTGAATCTAAGCTATGATGGACGGATTGTCTCTATGACTCCTTCGCGACACGTGTCTAGAAGTATATAGACAGAGGCTGAACCATAATTGAACTCTTTGGCCGTACGTCTTTGCGGTGACACCTTTGATGAGATAGATTGGCAGCGAGAAGAGGGTCAAGTGAACCATTCTTCCTCTCGTTGAAGCCTGTTTTATGGAGTCTGAGCTTTGATCTATAGACAGCGGTGCTCATGAGAAGCATAAGAGAAACACATGAGAAGTAACAGAGGAAGTAGTCATGGCCACTGAAACCCAATGACAGATCACCGGCCGCGCGAGTTTATCGCTTGAAGCTCGTGATATAGTGAAACAGTAATGGTATCAACGCTCGATATAAACGATTGTGGGGAGCTCTTCTTTCCACCGTTAAGCGGTAGCATCGGGCAGTGCGTGCAGGCAAGAGTACTGTCAAACGCGACATTACAAGATCAAGTCGACTTCTTCGCGCGAGAGACTCCATTCTCGGAGAGGGGGTTTGTTCGAATGATTTCCGGAATATGCCAAAAATGTGCCCATCGCAAGTGGAAGTCATCCTGTCGCCCATTGAGACAGTGCCGCAGCCAAATCCCCCAGGTAATGTACAAATATGCGCCAATCCCGGTCATGATATGCCTGCATCATTCAAACCACATATTAGTCTTTTTCCATTACTCGTCCCAAATGGTATCAGGAGCCTTGGCCCACAACTTACCACCACCCATGGCCTTCCAAGAAGACGCCCCACGGTAATCCCGCGGTCCGGCGCCAGGAGCGAATTCGCGAGCAGTATTGATTGTCGAGAAACCAGATGAAGAAGCCTCCCAGAAACATAGACAATCCGTACACAACCATAAACCACATAGTCTTCAGCGTCTTCAGATCCCGCTCATTCTCAAACCGCTGGCGTTCCTTGGTCGGCACCGGGAGACCCTTCTTCTCACGTTCAAGGCGATCCTCTTCGCGGGAGTGGCGCCATTTCGGACGCAGTGTGGTCTCCATCGTATGCATGCTGCGGAAGACAACGACCGTGGTCAACAACGCATAAGCATTCTGGTGGAAGACTGGGTCTTGAAGATAGTGGTAGTAAAGCGTGATGAAGACTGCTAGACTGGTGAGGAACACGGCTAAAACGATCCGAAAGCCTACTGATCGCGTATACGAGAAGGACGCATAAGCCATCAGGCAGGTTGTATAGATCATAGAGAGCTCATCGACCAATTGCATTGGGTCTGCAAGTAAATAATGTGATTAGCCCACCTTGCGAATGGCCCAAGGCCGGTTGGTATAGTTCCCTAGAGGAGGTGACTTACAGGTCAGGGTGGAGTGAAACAGGAAACTGCCCGTGCCGACTACCAGGTAGCCTAGAAAAGCAACCAGGAAGATCTGGTCATGTCCATTTCGACGACAGCTCTGGATGCCTCTCACTCCGAGCCACATGAACAAAAGGTTTGTCAAGGCATTGACAATCTCCGCGGAGTATATTGTGACATAGTAATCCTATATGCGACAAGAGCATTAGCGACCTTTGCAGCGAATGGCTCAGTGACCGTGAATTATGGCATTGCGCCCGAGGGGGGATTATGCCAGAACAACAGGCGCAACAGGCATCTTCCGTGTCTCAGGTAGTGACGTACCTCCTCACACCAGTTCAATGTCGAGGTGACGGGGCTCCAGTATCCATCCGTCTCAGGCGGATAGGGTATATTGGGCAGAGACCACCGCATTGCGAAATGGTCGGAGAGAAGCGATGCAAAGTAACAGAAAGTAAAGTGAATCAGAAAAGAAAGATTGTTAGCGACCGCAGCAACTCTTTCCCCGTCCTCATGATGCTTGACCCCAGGGCACACTGCGGAAGGATCCCGCTGATTGGCCACCCACTGGCTCCGCGAGTTGCCGGCCGGTTGCGGCTGTTTTTGGCCGCATTTGAGGATGAAACAAACGAAACAATTAAACAAGCAACAAGAATAGGTTGTTAGCTAATTGCAAGCTGACGGAGGTGGTGATCCTCAATTCATGTCATTTCCACTACCAGATGAGCTTGACACAATCGCCTTTCCAGAGCCCTGGTCATCGCTATCTCTCTTTTGCGTATATGAATGACGACTGCCTCAGTGCTTACAGACAAACGGGCAAGTGGGGGCTTTCGTATCGTTATCGATGGGCTCGAGGGCTCGATAAGCTCGATAAGCCCGATAAGGCTGGCCAGATCCGCGACCGAGGCCGACGCTCTGATTCTCGCGCTCAGATCTTTGATGACTTCACCGACTTGACCGACTCTGAGCGCGAATCACACCCTTCTCGTCACGTCTACTACGTTCACCACATTCATTAACACACACATTGCGATTAAAAACCTCAATCATCTCTGAGCGACTCTTCTCTCACCACAATTCAATCCCGCCATGGGTTTTTAGCCAGATCAAAGCTCAGTTCCAGTTTTGACCGTTCCCGCACATGCGTGTAAGGTCTCAGAGAACTCGGTCAACATAGTCCAAGGTTCCACGCCGCGTTAAATTCAGTTCCAATTGTGCCGAGTCTCGCATTGCTGGTCTCGAATCTTTGCATAATCGGTCCTCGAGTCTTTTTTTCGTATCAACTCGCCACAAGATTGGCTCGATTGAGCGGGCGAGCAAGCGATGAAAGCCATGCCAGACAAGAGCGTCTATGCGCCGGCGAACGAGAAGAAGAGCAATGCGACATCTACCTGTACGTCACCCTTTGGCGAAGTTGTTCCATTGAATTGACCTCCACTCTACAAGAATACAAAGGTCTATCGAACAAGGCTAACAATCTCTCTCTGCTGCCTGCAAACAGCATCCAAAACAGTCTTCCACTTCGCAGCCGGATTGTGCTCAGGCCTAACCTCCTCAATCCTCCTCCAGCCCGCCGACCTCCTCAAGACTCGAGTCCAGCAAGCCGGCAAAGCCAATGCTCTTCTCCCCACACTGAAGGCGATCCTCTCCTCTCAAAATCCCATTCGCGGCCTTTGGCGCGGAACATTACCCTCGGCCCTTCGCACAGGGTTCGGTTCCGCCTTATATTTCACAAGCCTAAACGCCCTGCGACAAACCATCGCACAGGCCAATGCTCCCCTCGTCCTCAACAACTCCGTCTCGGCAGCTGTAAATTCCTCTTCCGCGCTACCAAAACTCTCTAATACCGCCAACTTGGCTACAGGCGCAGTCGCCCGTGTCGCCGCAGGCTTCGTGATGATGCCCGTAACCGTGCTAAAAGTGCGATACGAGTCAGACTTCTACGCCTACCGCAGTCTCTGGAGCGCCGGTCGCGACATCGTTCGCACCGAAGGTCTCCGAGGACTCTTCGCGGGCTTCGGCGCCACGGCTGCCCGAGACGCTCCATACGCGGGCCTGTACGTCCTCCTCTACGAGCAATTGAAGCGTCGACTCGCACACATGACGACGACTGACGCGACGCACTCCTCGGACGGAAAACCCCTGTCAGGTGCGTCCCTGTCATCGTCCTCCATCAATTTCGTCTCCGGAGCGGCGGCAGCGGGTCTGGCCACTGCTATCACCAATCCCTTTGACGCGGTGAAAACTCGCCTGCAACTCATGCCCGCCAAATATGGGAACATGGTCCGTGCGGTGCGCTTGATGGTCCGAGAGGACGGAATGCGCAGCCTGCTGGGAGGTCTGGGGCTACGCATGGGTCGGAAGGCGTTGAGTTCTGCGCTGGCCTGGACCGTGTATGAGGAGTTGATTCTTCGAGCCGAAAAGAGGTGGGCGGCTAAATATGAGATGGGTCTGTGAATTGAGGGCGTGTGGGACTTGAAGGACGGGGCTAGGTTCGTTCTAGCCGAGAAATTTCTCTCGGGGCAGAGAAGAAAGCTGCCCTCGTCATGGAACATTTTGTTTTATTAGCTACGATCATCTCCACATTATAAATGCGGGTCTATCCTGCAGCTGTGAGGTGCACTCGACATTTACACACTTGCATAGGTGCAAGAGAGGCGCATCGCATCTCCCACGTCCCAATTTTCCCAGAAGCAGGTACAATGCACTCCTGAACTCTCCGCATATGATCAATATACTTTCTGCGTAGGAGGTACCCTGAAGATACGTGCCTACCTATACTCTAAAACAAACAGGGTCATACTTGAGACAAGTCAAAATACCTTGCATTCTTATTCTTGCTACCTAGATCCTTTACCTACACCCCTTAAAAATGTCAATTATGAATCACCGTGCCAGAAAGAAATTTCATTGCGCCAAGATATCCGAACAGACATGATAAGAATTGCTGACAATACTAAAAGACAACATGAAGGGCATAGATATAAAAGCTTGCAAGACATCATCCATATGAAACAGAGAAAACGACAAAGAGAAAAAAAGATCATCAGTTCGTGCCTCGTGATCGGGCCATTCTCAGAGTAACGTCCTGTCCTCTACCAGGATCGGACCTTGTCACAGGTGAAGTATGTCGAAAACCTCGACGGGATGACCCGGACCAAGTGCTTTAGATCCTTGGCATTACATCGTCTCGATTCACGAGAGTGTGCCATAATATAACTAGACGAAGATCAACTTGTCGAGATATTGACCCGGCCTGTGTTGTGGAAGGTTCCGTGCAATGACTTCATCAAGAATGACTTATTAAGCAAAGATGCGAAGTCGACGGCTGGGGCTCTTCTTTCGCACCAGATACATTTTGTCCTTGTTGCGGTCGTTGATCTTCAGCTCGGTTGTCGAGCTGGAGGTCTGCGCAACTAGCTTGCCCTCGCGGAGACGGCGGGTGTGAGCGAAGAGCTCTTCCTGGAAGTCTTCGGTGATCCAGCGCTTGATGATAATGTAATTGCTGTCGCGCTGGAGAATGGGAAGGTTGTAACGTTAGCAAGATTGTGTTGCGAGATCACCGAGAGCAACCCTTCCAAAGAGGGGATAAACACTCACCTCATCCCAGTCCCAGGGCAAGTTGTAAGCAAGAAGAGTCTCGGGCATGAGATGCCTGCGGTGGACCTAGATTGATAGATCAGCAAAAACGGCATTGGTGATCTGATAGACTGATTTCCGTCTCTCACCTTGATCCAGGTCGTCTTTTCTTCAATAATGTCCTCCTTCAACTCGACCTCTTTGTGCTCTTTCTTCTTCGGCTCCTTCTCCTTTTCTTTCTTGGCCTTTTCTTTCTTCTTGAGGATCTCATCGATTTCTTCCTCGGTGTAACCGAACTCGAGCCGGAGACGTTCACGGAATTCCCTGTCCTTCTTCAGCGCTTCCTCGCGCTCTCTCTGCGCAATACGCTCCTGCTCCATTTTCCACTCTTCTACAGCGGCGGCCTTCATTGCGGCCTCCTTCTTCCTTTTCTCCTCCTCGGCAACTGCCTTACGTCGTTCCTCTTCGAGGAACTCCTGTCGTAGTCTCTCCCGCTCCTCCTCCTCCTCCTTTGCCTTGGCCGCTTTGCGACGTTCTTCTTCGAGGAACTCCCTTCGCAGCCTGTCGCGCTCTTCTTCCTCTTCCTTTTGCCGGACAATCTCCCTGAGTTTCTCCTCGCGAATCTTTTGTTTGAGCTCTTCACGGTCGGCGGCTTCCTTCTCCGCCTGTTCGAGTCTCTTGAGGCGCCACACCTTTTGATCGGCCTCTTCACGCTCCTGTTCTTCGAGTTTCTTCAGGCGCCATTCTTTCTCCGCATTACGGCGCTCTTCCTCGGCGCGGTTCTTGCGTTCGAATCGTTCCAGTCGACGCATGCGGTCGCTGATCTCATCTTCGTACCATTCTTCCTCCTCGCGCAACAGGCGTGACTCTCGTGGATCGCGCGGCTCGGCCCGCTCGCGATGTCGTTCCAGCTCGCGTTCCAACCGCTCGATCTCCTGCTGCTGCTTCCAGATTTCCAGATCCTGTCGCATATCGCTTCGCTCCAGAAGCTTCTGGTTCAGTAGAAGCTCCGGGTCACGGCTGCGGTCGCGCTCCCGCTCCCGTTCCCGCTCGACGACGTGCACCTGCTGCACCTGCTTCGGGGAGGGATCGCGGGAGACGGCCGGAGCAGCCCGGCGACCGCGCCGCGGCGACACCACTTCCTCGTCCCAGTCGTGCTCGTAGACTTTTTGCTGGACTCGGCGTGGTTTGTTGCTGGCGCTGGTATCGGCACGCTGGGCCTGCTCATTGAAGATCATGACGGCAGGCGGAGCGGTGGGGGCGGGGGGAGCGGGGGGATCACTGCGCTCGCGGTGCCGACGAGCACCCGTGGAATGCGAGCGGTGGATGCGGGTGGTTTGCTGCACGGGGACCATGAGCGTTTCGCGGTACTCTGGACGATGATGGCGTGAGACGGATCGCCGGCGAACATGGGTACGCCCGCCACCTCCTCCTCTGCTGTAGCCTGTGCCCGCATGGATGGAGATGTCCGTCTCTGAGAAATCCGACTCGTCGGACTCGAAGTAGATCTCCTGAGGCATGGTGGGAGAGCCCTGTAGGTGTTGAAGTGGGGGGGTTGACGCTTGATGAGGGGCTCTGGGTTGTGTGGTCGGCGAAACTCGACGATGTTGTCTAGCTTGAATACAGAACAACTCCTCGCACGGTCGTCGGATTTCACCAGATAGGATATATACTAGGTGATTTCAACACAGGATCGAGTGAGCCCGTATTTCGTTGGGTGGAAAGGAAACAAGCGATCCCGAATCAGATGACGCGGGAGGATTGTCCTGGAGGAATGCGGGGTGGAGGGACGAGAAGGAGAAGGAAAAGAAGAAGAAGAGCAAGAGGAAAAGGAAAGCAGTGAAGGAGAAAGGGCCCGAAGAAAAGCCAAGACAAGACCTTCCAAGACTGGGAATTATTGGCTCACTATTCGGTCTTCCAGCATGTGGTAGTCGATCTGTCAGCCTCTTCGAATCCGAGCCGGAGAGATGGTAGAACAGAGGAAGTGGAAGATCCGACGAAGACCACCGAGTCACACGTCGAGTGGGTGGGGGAGAAGGCACAGAAGACGAAACGGGTCAACAGGGCGATCGCTCAGCTGAGAAGAGAAGACGGGGACAGGAAGAGGGGGCTGGAAACCTCGTGAAAGGATGACCTCAACGGTCAGGTACCAAGTGGGAAGTTACCACTGCCTTACTACTAACTAATAACTAGTTATAGGTACCTACTTAAACTACCTGACCTTGGTTGGTACTGGTAGTAGTACTGCTACCTCCAGTGCTACCTAACTGGCAACTGTACACTTACACGTCTCTCCGGCTTGATGTGTCGACCATCGAGTCCTCGACCGCTCTTTGCTTGTCTTTACTTGGAGCAGGAGTCCATCGTCACTGACACGGTCGTCAGAGAAGTCTGTCCTCGAATAGATCGACTCACTGAGGACGGTCTCATGTCGCCAGTGGCATTGCCGCCCGGCAGGACGGTGCGCACTGCACAGTTGCATACTTACTGCATATCAGCCTCAAGTGACCTTCGAGTTGATTGATGACTTGTGTACTACAGTGCGTCGTACAATACATGGATAGCCGATCGAGGGATACAGCAGATTGCCACCACACATGCCTCATCGTGCATGTTACTTTAGGTAACTAGTTATGTACTACAGTACTTTGTTCTGGACGGTATGCATGCCATTGCAGCCATTCCACTGTCCACTGTCCACACTCCAGACTCCAGACTCCAGACTCCAGTCAAGCTGTGCTTCGACAATCGGGAAGTGCCATTCATCTCGGCTGGCGGTGGGCAACTGGGCAAGTGGGCAGAGTCGCGACCACCTACTAGTAACTTAGTCCTACTGACTACCTAACTAAGGTATCTAGGTAATGTTGATTTGATGCCCGACGACGTCCTTCGGACCTTCATTTACCCTATCTGACTACTATTGATCGTGATCCATGGCTGGCTCCTTCCAGTTTCCACAGTTTACCTTCGAGAGTCCTCAAAAAAGGGTTCTTCAACAAGTCCATCAAGTAGTTACAAAGCGGTACTTGGTCGCCCTCCATCCTAAGCCCTACTCACCGTAGTATCGGGAGTATCGGGGTCGTACCGCCCAGTGCCCACTGCCAGACTGCCAGGAGGAACAAGGGCCAGAGGTACACCCGTTCCCGTGCCCCTCTTCTTCCAAGAAACTCGGCGCGGGATAGCATCATCGCCTCCACTCTGCCCCGTTTCGAACTCAACGGGCACCGGTTCAGAGGTTGGGTTGGGTCCTTTCTCCTCGCCCGGGACCGACTCCACCTGAGGCGCACTTTGGGCATCGGTCTTCGGTCTGGCCCTTGAGGTCTCCACCTCTTCATCACCGGAGGATCGGAGGGGAAACGTGATTCTTCAGGGTTGGGATGATGATGAGGATGTTCTGGGTTAGGGAGGAGCGCCATTGAAAGAGTGGTATCCAGTACACATCGTATGTAGGTGACATTCAAGCAAGTCCAAGCATGTACTGTACCTTTTCCAACTGGGGATGGAGGGCCATCCGATAGGGAGTTGGAAACGGCCAAGGCGGCTCATCGCTCTTGGGCGGCTTTTCGTGGGCTGAGACACCACATGGAAGGCGGTTTCTGAGTTGACGAGGTGTATATACCTGGACTTTGTAGTAAATGCAGAGTCTGTACATTCAATATTGTACTACTCCAACTACTCGTACATGGGTTATACACCCCATCGAACTGTGACAGGACGGCAGGCGTCTTCCCAACTTTGACAGATATGTAAGTTGTAACTAGTCTCATCTGTACTTCTCAGGTCATAAAAGTCGATATCTTCAATTGAAGCCCGATTAGTGGCTAGCAAATTAGCAATAACAAAACACCTTGTCAGCGTGAACACTCAGACACTGTTTGAAACAGCTACTTGACAATTTACACAGTTCAAAGGTCTCTTACAAATACCAGCCCGCCTGGGAACTCTTAGTCTCAGGAATCCTATTCGGAAGACATGTAGCCTGTTCAATTCCAAATGATGACATGGGGAATTGCTCAGTGCCCTCTACACGTAGTGTGATTCAAATACTGTAGTAGAATAGTACCCAACTACTAGTACTACTAGTACTAAGTATTTCGCCTATATTAAAATATTACAGGAATCACAATGGAAACCTTGGCCATCGGGTGACCCAACAGGAGCAAGGATGAAACATGATCGACGATCGGGCAGATATTGTACTCAATAGAGTCAATACTGTATGCGGATTGCCGACCTGAGATCGAGTGTTTCCCGTCCGCAGGTGACCCTATTGTCCACTTGTCTAGTGTCCACATGTGACTTGACGTCGAATCGAGTCTTCTACTACTTGAGTACTGAGTACTTCCTTCTTTTTCGAGGTCGTCATGTGAGCCGACTCAGACTGTCTGCAAAGTACTGTACCTTTGGTATTGGGCATGGGACAGTGGAACCAGGGTGTGCTCGGTGACTACAAACTTGCAAAGTACATAGATGCGGTCACTACCAGGTAGTGGTACATAGTAGATCTGAGGCTCAATCGGCACCAATCTACTATCACTCATGGAATATTCTCGACGGGCGGGACAGATGATGTCCTCCAAATGGAATGCCTGCAGGTGCTGTCAAAGCTTGTGATCTACTCTCAAGCCCAGCTCCCAATTCCATTCTACCCTCGGCAATCACGGTATGATTTAAGCCATTGCTCTCGTCGCGTTTCATCCATTTCTTAGATCTATACTTCCCACTGCAGTAAATATAGCAACGTAATCAATGGGCTCGTGGATTTGCTTCCAAGCTCATCCGACTGAGCAGGATTTTACCATCCATTGACTGTTCGATGTATGACGTGTGTCCCATGGGAAGACCGACAACTGGCGAAGATCTAGGTAGTAGGTACTAGGTAGGTAGTGGTCATAGGTGACGGCAACCTCTTCTACTGTATACTTGTATAGATATCTCACCTGCAATATCATCCAGGCCTGTTGCCTCGACTCATTCCTATCAATACATGTACAGAAATGACGCGGGCACTCTATTCTCAGTTGCATGTGACTTGTTTTTATATACCCTCTATATATAGCCACGTTGCCGGTGCATCGTATGATAAATCAGTTGACTTGTTCGTTGTCATTGGAGAGTGCTGCTGGCTAGGTATTTCGTGCAAGAGTCCCCCTCGTGTGAGCTCCGCGGTCCCTTATGCAGTCTGCAACTCTTGCGCTCTTGCGCTCTTCGTAGCACCGATCAGAGTCATTTTACCCGTCTCTGATAACGGGACGGAATTTTGCAGGGCTGGGCTGCCCATTCTGTCACGCACCCAGAAGGTCTCCTTCTCGTCCATGATGGAAGTGGCACACTTTCTCATGGAGCGAGTCTCGTAAGTAGTATTGACTTTCGTGTCCGTGCTGAACTAATTCTCGAGAATCTGCAGACAAAATCGATTTCATCCAGATTGTACTGCTCATGCACGCCCGCCCGACTTCAAAATCTGCTCCAAGTTCTCGCGGCTATTCTTATGCGTGGTCTCGTGGTAGTGCAGCTTCTTCTCCAAGTTCGTGATGTCCAAGGCGGCCTCGGCACTCTCGCGGGTGAGTCGCTTGTTCACCGTGTCCATGGGGACATTGACGAACCTGTTCATTGGGAAGTGATTAGCTCCGACGCGCTGGGTAATACCATTGAGCCGATTCTGCACCGGACTGGGGAAAGAAGAAAAAAAAAGATAGAATTAAGAGGGGGGGCTTTACATTTTTCCAACACCCTCGTACACTGGGGTTTCTGAGGGGAGACCAGCCAGCTCTTTGGATGTCAGCTGCAACATGCGGATGTCTCGCTGTTTCGTTGTGATTTGGGCCTTGGTCACTCCGATCTGTTGCTGGGAGGCGATTGCCCGAGCTTCAATCTCTTGCAGGATCTGGAAGGACGATGAAAATGAGCATCAATTCCGAGCGAGTATTTGTTCGAGTTTCAAAAGCCTCTGGCGAGTGAATGGTCCTACCTTCTGCAGTGCCTCGTTGGGGATGGACATTTTGAGAAAATAATAGGAGAGGTTTAAAGGACGCGTCACGCAAGTGATTTGATGGTTGTTTCTCGTTGAGGTCCGGGCAGTGCACAGTTTTCAGGTCGAACCTCCGATTCTCTTTTTTGAGCAGGTGAATAATATTCTTTCGTCGCCGAATCCTGGACGTCGCGCAATCAACTGTTGCAGCTCGTGACGGTGAAAATGGCGGGGAACTGCTCCGCGGGCGGTGAGATCGGGCGGCGTCTGTGGTGTCCGCACACGCGATTGAAGTGGACGGGAGGCGCTTCACTTGACATGCAGCGCCGAGGGTATCTCATTGGTACCTATTGCATCGCTTTAATCGTATATTTATCCTTCTCCAGGTCTCGCTGTTAAGGTTGTCAACTGATTTTTGACTGATACTCAATGACTCGAGAAATTCACCCTCTCGTAGATGGACGGCATATGAAAGTCGATCTATTGATGTTTTTTACGAGGTTGATGCTGTCTATTGTGGTGAGGTATGTCTGGCACCTCACACCGTGGTGCCCGAGCATTTTATATATCAGCTCACGGGCTGAGGGTATCAAGGTACACTAAGCTCCCGTTTGCTTTCCCCGACCGAGCGACGACATGTCCAGGGATGCAGTCGTTAATATGCATGTTCCCTTTATTGTAGACTGCGAAATTCAATCCGCATTTGACGAAAAGACAAACCGGCTTGTTCTCAGGCTCATGACACCCTGGACAACCTTGTTTGGAATCGATCGCAGATCCCGTCGGAGCAGACATGACTAATGCAAGTCGCACGGCAAATCGGGTCCCAGCGTAGTTAACGGAAACCCGTGAATCGACTGGTGTTTCACTCAAGTAGTTGTTGTATCTTCATATAGTCAAATATCTCGCCAGCTTCCACACAACTGGGCTTGTGGTTTAGTGGTATAATACTCCCTTAGCATGGGAGTGGTCCGGGGTTCGATTCCCCGCGAGTCCATTGCTTTTTGCGCGTGCCAAGATTTTCCAGGTGTGGACATGTTTTTTTCTTCAATTCTTTGAAAGTGTCAATAGATGGATTGTGGGCCGTGCCGACAGCCGCTGGGCTATCGCACATGTGGGCTGAAGTGGAGTGGGGTGGGAGACTTTCTCCGTCTATCATTGTATGAGTATAGTCACTATAGTGGTACGGAGTGGAAAATGGAGGTAGATAAGGTTAGAGTCGAGAGAAAGGAATGACGAGACCAGATGCATGAGAGATGGAAGGTTGATTTTCCGAATGAAAAACGACCAAAATTGAAAATCAGAAAGGGTGCTTGTAATGGAAAGTCAGAAAATCGAGCAATGAAAGGGCAGTGGATGACAGCAGTCCAAGCACCGCAACAATTGACTTGAGAAGGCTGTCGGGGATCTGTCTTCACCCGCAATGTCCCTGGCACAGAATACCACAGCGCAGATGTGAAATGGCCATGTAAAGCTGGCATTATGGATGATGATATCGAAGGGAAATAATTTGTCTCTATAAAAGGTCAAGGGCCTCGAAACTAGTTCAGGTCAATGTTTGGTTGTTGAATCAACATTCAAGATAGATCGCCCTGACCATACGGATCACATGAATAGACGAACGGTCAGCTTTGCTACGTTGCATGGAATACGCTATGGGAATCACAGAAGCCGAGGCTTACTTGTTAATGGTACTTGCATTGATAAAATCCAGAAAGCCACCCACCATTCTTTGACATGCGATGCGTCTATAGTTAATTCACAAACAGTTCCCAAGCCCCAGATCAGACTGATAGTAACGCCAAGTAAAGCCCCCAGCCCAAACAGATTTTCAACGAGAACATGGTAAATTATGAAGGAAGACAAAAGGAAATACATGACCGTTGAACGGAATCACGTCAACAAAAGAAAAGAAAGAAAGAAAGAAAAAAAAACCACCGTGAAATCATTCAATAGCCGTTCTGCTCAGTCATGAGTCATGTAAAGGAAAATCCCTCTGCTTCGGTGATGAAGGTCAAAGAAGGACACTGATCCATGAGTAAGACTAGATGCAGTATCTTGCATCTGTGGATCGTTGAACTACCCTCCGTCAGGAATCCGGATTTCAATATTCTGAATTCGAGTTGCTGATCCAAGAGTCCATTCCGTCATGGTCTTGGAACTTCACGTCCCAGGACGGCTCACGCTGCATTGGAGCAGAAGTAGGCAATGATTTCGAAAGGGGAACAGGGCTGGGAGCTGCAGAGTATGTAGCTGGTAAGAAACAACCTTCTTCAGCAAACACACGGTAAGGGTTGGCAGGTGGCGTAGGAGGGCTGTATACGAAGGGAAGCCCGCTTCCCTCACCTGGACAGCTCAGTAGCTGGGGATCCAGATGACCGTTGACGATGTGACTGGGCACTACATGAGTGGGCTGAGGCTGAAGAAGCTCGTGCGTGGCCCCTGGGAGTCCCGTCAACCCGTTGTTGGACGAGCTGAATGAGGTGTCCTCGGTCGCCTGGCTGGCCTGCGGGAAGTACACATCCTCCACATGTGTCTCTGCCATGGGTAAGCCGTTGCATGGATAGCTAGTGTTGCTCCACGAATGGCTCATATATCCAGGGTATGTGGTCGTGAGCATTGAATCGGGTGTTCCGAAGGGCGTCGTTTCCCGGCTACTGGGAATGGGGCCAAAATCGTAACCCTCCGTTCGACTGTGCATGAGACCGGGCGTGCTCTCGCGCTTATACCTCTCGTCCCAGTCCACCGAGACGGCCCGAATCGAAGCTGCAGGCGTGTTCGACAATTGTGGGGGACTTAACTCCTCGGGCCTTCTCGGAGGTGTCACTGCGGCTTTGTTCGGCTTAAACTTGTATCCGGGGTGGGAAATGGCATGGTTCTGGCGCTCAATGATGGCCAGCTTCTCAAAATGGGCCCGGACTTCTTTACTTTCCGCCTTCCAGCTGAGCCCGGCGACGCGTGAAACGTTCTGGTTGCAGTTCCTGCCGAGCATAGACTTGATCCGAGCAATGTACGCTGATCGGTACAGCATGAAGGAATTCATCGGGCGAGGAATCTCCCCATTCTTGGCGTTCACCTCTAGCTTGCGCTCGTCTTGAGACCGGTTCACCCAGGCTTCCATATCCCGTATAGGAGGCTCCACCATGTCCCGTGTGATAACACTAAGCGGACCTGGTAGATGAAGGCTACTCAGCGTTGACGTGGTGTCTTTCTTGCCTTTCGGCTTCACAGCGCGCGCTTTGATGACTTTCGACTTGGATGCTGGGTTTTGGTTACGACTGCCTGGAGACCATGATGGTGACGATGAAGACAATCTATCGACTGGCGGGGTGCTCAAGGGGATCTATTCAGAAAGATGGCATTTCTCAGCTTCAAGTCTGACGGTCAATCTTTTGAGAAGCGCAAAGTGTTGAGCTTACCGTGTAAGAAGGTCTGAGATCAGCCGGATTGCCATAGAATGGTGTGGTGGAGGAGTACATCTGCCCGGGTTGAAAGTCAGCAGATGCCGAGTATGTGTCAAGATCGAGATTCATTATCTTAGAGGAAACTTACAAAAGGGTGTGGATGAGGGTGAGGTTGAAAGGAAGGGTAAAGCTCGTTGTGATACAGAGGCTGATTCAAGCCGCTGGGCCCTAAGCTGTACGTGGGTACAGGAGGGTATGAGTTCAGGGGAGCATCTGGATAGGGATCTTGTGCCTTCCCCTCTTCCGATGTGTGTGGTGGTGTTGGTGGGAAGCCACCTGCCGGGAAAGATGATTCCATCTTCACAAGTGTAGAGGATGGGTCGAGTGGTCCACGAATGGAGCTTCCTTTCTCGCCTGGATTGGAAAAGCAACTGGAATCCCTGAAGGGCAGGCCAGATTGTAAGAAGCTTTTCTGCAATGATGAGAATGAGAGTTGACCAGCCGGAGGTCAGGATTATAATAATGAAGGAATTGCCCAGAAGAAGAACTCTTCTAGAAAGAGCGGAAAGAATGAGAGGATAATATGAGGGAGAAAAGTCACGAGGAAGGCTGGCGTCACGGCTCTTCAGCGCTGTGAAAGGTACCCAGGGTTCTTTCAATTGATGAGGTTCTCTGGCAACACGCGATATTCTCAGACACTCCTTCACCGTTCCGATGGAAGAGCAGTAAGACACTCAGAGACAGGCAGCGGAGTGGACGACCAGCCGACACGAGCAAGTACAGATCCAGGCTGCAGGGCAGATTCCCGGAGAGGAAGATGGAGTGGGTTAGGTTTGACTCTTCCGTTTAGTCCAGTGGAGATGCAGTTGATTGTCGCCAGAACAAACGACAAGGCCGAGCATGTGTATATATCTGGATTGTCGATGGAAGTGATAGAAGATGAAGGTCCACCGGTAGTTCCACTTGGCGGGGACTTTGAATAAATAGAGGATTGAATCGATCGAGTGTCAAAACTCTGTACTATATAATATAGCTTTGCGGCGACCACTTCACCCCAGGAGTGGATCCTGGGGAGAGAGATTGACAGTCCGTGTGAGAAATTAGGTTGTTGAGTGGGTAGAGGGCAAAAAGAATAGTGAAGGGATTTTATCTAATTTCTGTATTTTTTTTTTCTTGACTTCGAAAATATATGGAAAAATACCGGTAGGTCTAGCTTCATAGTCTAATCCACAGTCAGTAAAGGGCACTCTCTATTCTTCATTTTTCTGGAGCGATGAATTTATCAGATTTTCTTTTTAATTTGCACGAGATCGCTGTGTCTGGGAACAGCACGCCAAGCCAAGCGGAAGATCGCGTCTGCTGAGGTGCAAATACCCGTCATGAACCAGAGGCTGAACCCTGACTCAGAGAAAACAAAAATAGGGGAAAACCCAAAAGAGGGACAACGAACCCACATGTCTCTATCCACACGTCAAGAAGCGCACGAGGTCCAGCAAGCGCAGATGGTGTGGGTCTAACTGTTGACCTACTCCCTAATTGCCCGTATGAGTAGTGCCACCGTTTTCTCTTCCTGGCGTATATCTAGTTTTTTTTAGGGTAACTGGACTTGAGCTCCCCGATTGCAATGTTGTTTCTGGTCTTCTATACAAGAGAAGAGTTAGTCTGTATTAGGTCCAGCCATGTTCCTCGTCTTCAGGATTCTCCCTTCACACCAAGGTACCTGGAAATAGACTGACCCCCTGGCTCTCTACTATTCTAAGCTAGGGTTCGTCGCGGGGCAAACCTTTGTTGCAGATTGCTAGTCTTTGTAGGATACTTGATTCATGCCTCTCTCAACTGACAGCTGCATGTTATGGTTTCTCTCTTTTCCCAGATTGACCTCTTGATCTCCCGTACCATCTGATGTGTGTTTCAGGTCTAGATGCCGTTTCAGGTCCTACCTTTTTTTAAAACTACGCCACAGTGTGGTCTTGAGCACCCATTGTCCGGTCAATGAACCCGGTAGATACCCTAGGATTCTGCGACACCTTTGTGCCAAATTTGGGTACAATGAGAGAGATAGAGAGGAAGAGAGAGAGAGATTGAGGATCGAGAGTGAACAAGAGAGAAAGAAGAGTAGGAGACTACTTTTAGAACAACCGGGTCCACTGGTTTAGAGTGGTTGGAGGATTTTCAGTATCAACCGGGACCTGATCGGAAAGCCTTGAATGGGGTCTGCAGACCATCAGAGACAATCAGATCTCTAATGAACATCTCCACCACGACAGCCTAAGTTCTATGTGATGAGCTCCAAACTTAAGGATTGAGGAGGGAAGCATAGGTCTCTCTCCCTCCCTCCCTCCCTCTCCTTCTCTCTCTCTCTCTCTCTCTCTCTCTCTCTCTCTCTCATACACAGACCCTGAGAGACCCTCGCCTTGTCATTATCAGAATGCACGTTGCAAATCACCCGGGGATGGTGTAGGACCGATGTCAATCCCAGAAAGCAATAGGTTCAGTTGAGGAGCCACGAATTCAATTGTTCGGGGAGACCAGGGCCTCTCAATCACTGACCTATCGACTGTCGAACAGGGCAGAGATGCTGAGAGGGGAAGGCCCAACGATAGATTTTTCTCTGGAACCCGGGGCAAACTAAGCAGCCATGACTGTGAGGTTAGTCCATTTGGAGAATGCAAGTTTCCCAATGCAGTAGTGACGCTGCAGATTGGGATGTTGACCTCTCTTTCTTTTCTTTTTTTTTTTGCAATTCTTCCTCCCTAGATTTCAGAAGTCTTTTTGGACCCACGCGCGGGAGTCCCAGTGTAAATGCCTTCATAATACCAGGCGGGTAGGATAGGCTCTCGACCGTAGAGCCTACACGGGTGTCGATGTGGGGCGAGCTCAAGTCATAGTACACATTGGAGCAATTTCGATAGTGCCGACCTGGCCCGAGCCCAGTCTGCATGACATTGCAAGGACTGTCACACTTAGACGAACCAAGCTACGGCAGATTGGTCTAAAGTGGTGTCCGGGACAGTTCTCACAGAACAGGCATGCTACTCTCAAGAAGAGATACTCTTGCTGTGGATTTCACCAGCGTGTCGGTCCGCGCCCCGGGTCGAGGAAGCATGAGATTCTTCGCCACAGGCCGTTGATCAGACCGAGCAGCATTATCATCATTCATGACTGGATCAACGGGACCTCTGATCTCTGAGAGACAATCCCATCTAGGTTAGTCATGACTGCACCGTCATGAGAAGACCACGGTTGGTATGGTCGTCGAGGCAGTCTCGAATCTCTTGATAGCCCCAATTGGGCGGCAACTACGCTGGACAAGGTATCGAGACAGTCTATCGTGGCCGTGATTGGATGGGATTGCCTCGAATACCTCCATAACCCAAAGACTTGGTTCATTAATAGTTCGCGTGGTTGGATGGAAATGGAAAGGTCAGTTTCCAGTGTGACACGGGAAGGGTTGTGTACAAGTGTAGTGTTTAGTTCGTGTGTACTGGTAGAAGTAAACAGTATCGGGGAGGGCGCCATGGGTCTCCCCTGGGGCGTGCACATCCCGAGAACAATCATGGAGGGGCGAGACCGCGGGTATTTCGAAGATATTCTGACAGCAGCAGCAGCAGCAGCACGTACTGGCAGTGGAGAATGATTCTCCTGATCGACACGGGTCAAGCAAGTGGGCCGCAGAGGCCGAGAGAAAGAGACTTGATTTCCTGGAGCGCTTCTGGGCACATTTGAAGCAGGTCGAGCAGCCGACGGTGGAGTATCTGGTCGGTGCGCATGGAAGATCGTCCCAACGGTATCTCCGCTCAGCCGCCACCAGAGAAGAGCTTCTGGCGGGGGGTTGGCGCCACGGAGACGATGATAGGCTGGCGGAAGTCAGGATGCTGTTTCCGGCCAGGCTGGGCTGGCCGAATGACTCGTCCTCTTGCCGGAAAGGGATTAGTCTACCTGAAGTGCCGGCTGCCTCAGCGTCGTGAATCAGGACTAGCGGGCATGCCATGCCAGACCTGGTCATCGCGAGAGAGTATACTGTACCGGACAGTCACTCACCAGCAGGTCACCCGGTGTGGGTGGTTCTCGTGCACCGTGCAATGGTGGGGCATAGCTTCGGTCAATCTCGGGAATAGACTTTCTAACTTCGAAGGTCATTGCGAAGTGGGTCCACTTTGAGTCGCGGCTGCTGGATAGTAGTACCGGTTGTGATCTAATCTCTACGACGGAAGGAAGTATACTGGAGTACAATGTACACTTACTTCTTCAGATGAGACTTTTGGCGTTGTTTCATCATCGCCTGTCGTGAGAGATGGATCCCAGAATTACATGGCTCTCCAGCAGGCACATCATGTTAGATTCCATCTCAGAGGGACTGGGCCGATTGATCGATCCGAGGACTTGACGATACCTATTAAACGAAGAGCCAGAGGACGAATTCTATGCTGTTTTGTATGCTCGAACGACAGGAAGACTTGGATGACACACGGCCACGGCCACGGGCTATCCATGCATGTTGAGCGACTTCTCGTATCATCGACTAACCCATACACACCGAGAGAATCTTGAGTCGTATTTAGTTCGGGAGCTAAATTAGGCCGACAGCAACAATCGATCATCAAGGGAAGCAGTCGCCTGCTCGGCGCAACCTTTTCGTCGGATGTGTCATGACACCTATGTAAGTCGGCCACTGTGTAAAACCTTGTATCCAAGGCCTTCATCACCGTCTGATTTCCTTTTTTGGGCGGCGTGTACGAGCAATTCAGGAGACCGGAGTTGCTGGGCCTAGTCCTAATCCCAAATGAGCTAGGTACTGAACCTACAAAGATTAGGCCTCACGTCTCAGACTCCTACAGAGTGCAACGATCACCTGCAAGGGCATGGGCCCGTGCAGTCATGGGCAGTCTCCATCTTTCTCCCCGACAATCGATGCAGGAACGCCTTGCCACGTTTTTGCCATGGCTTGAAGTCTTGCTCACAAGCCTTGGCTCTCATATGCAGATCTCCATGGGCATGATTCCAAATAGTTCATTCCCATACAGAGGAGCTCAGAGCCTCCTATAGGTTCCAGAGATTTTTCAGCCTTCGTGGCTTGTATTCAGACAAACGCGCAGTGATGGGGTGACATGGGTCAATTGCCATGTGGTAGGCAGAATTGGACAAATCCGGAAAGGCTGCACGCCAAGGGCCAAGTCGTGCATGAACCTCGTGGGTTCTCAGTCATGACCAGGCCGAAAAGGGTTCGAGCATTGCCCGATTCGTGTGCTACTCAGTGTCTGATAGGATGACGTCCATGCTGGAACTGTGACCCCCCGACAATCAACAAAGATTTCGTTTTTAGACATGACAAATCTTATGAAGCCGAGTATCTCGACAGGTCTCTTCGTGAAAGAAGCTCGGAGACTTGCGAGGGCCCTTGGGCTCCACTCTTTAAGCTCAAGTCTAAATCGAGGTCCAGTTACGTTGCGTCGGGGAGATCTCCGGAGAAGGTTCAGACTTTAGACCCCACAGATCCTGCTGCGCATCAGTCGAGTGCCTCCCAACACCATCCTACCACTCTCGACCGGATACGGAAAGGTATGCCTCTCCACGACTCGCACCTGCAGGAACTCTGTAGTGGGGATCAGAGGCTTCCCTCGTCTTCTAGAAAACCCCCACCCCCTCGTGGCAATGAGCGCCAGATATTGGTATCCTTGCTGACAGCTGAGAGCCCTGATGGTGGCGCGTCTTGGGTCCTTGACACCGCCCTTCTAGGGTGTCACTGGTCTAGTGACCCCAGCCTAGGGTATTTTTAGGCTTCGGTGATGTTTCGCATGCTCAGTGAGTTCTGGTCTTGTCGATAGTGCTCCTTTACCTCTTCCTTATCCGGGAACATTTTCTAAAGATATCGGCAGTGAACCTTGCGTGGACGTTGTATCATCGTCTCTTGCTACGGGGGTTTGGGCTTTGCAAGGGGTCGACCACGAATACGAACCCTAGATGAGGCTGAGTCCTGGAAATGAAGGACAAAGGGTAGAGCATGAACCACCTTCGTCCAGAACGACACTTCCCGTCTGCCACGTGCGTATCAAAGTTGACCCAAAAACGAGTCTTCCCGAGCTGACTGAAGATCAACGCCACGTGAGAGTTGGTGATTTGTTGGGAGTAGCAGGAGCTTATCTTGATGTGGAATGACTCGTGTACAGAGAGCCATGAAGCGAGTTTGGGTCGTTCTTCTCCCTGAGCAGGGGCACCGAGGAAGTCGGTGAAGATCTCTACCTTAGGTCGACTTAGTGGGCCTCTGTGCTTGGGAGTCTAGTAATCCGCGAGAGTTCGCCGGATAAGCTCTCATGGTGGAGAAAGTTTGCTGAAAGATCCATCGAACGGGGCAACCGCTTTCGCGTCCCATCAATGACTCAGGAAAGCCCGGAAGAAACATGTGCCGTCTCTTGCCAGACACCCAAGCACCCCTAGTCATAGCAATGCTCTTCCAAACCGGACACAACGCATACCGGCCAACGAGGAGGCCTGGTGTTTTGAAATGCCATGTCGTGAAATAGAATTTTTGCTCAATATTCCTTGTTTTTCTCTGCCAACCTGATTGCCCGAAATGATATCAAGTCGGGCACCTCGCCGAAGCGCCACCGTGAGCACAGGCTCTGCGACGTGCGCTTCCATGACCGCTTGTGTGTGCTTATCGTCAGAAAGCCATGAGCCGTGAACAGATACGACGGCGTCTCAGATCATTCGAGCTTGAGTGGAGAGACACACTGACCTGTGCCAAACCATGCCTTTCCGGGCACATGACTCGAGGCTGACGGAGCACAGTCAAAAATGTTGACAGCCAGCATCAGCTTCACGAAGGCAACTGACTCCACAAACGGTCTTCAAGGATCTACATGGACTGCCACGCGATTTTCCTTCTGTGGCATCCAACAAACCTCATCCAACAGCAGCTGGCCTTTACCATTGGCCTTATTGAGTAGCCAATCAGTCACATCTCTGGTTCCATCTGCACCATCTTCGAAGAGGAAATGGCTCAAGCCTCCTACCCGTATCTGGGTCAATGACCGGGGGGAGAGCTTGGATTGCCCCCTGTCACCGTTTGACCTTTTGCTCATCCAGGCAAGGTACCACTATTCGCGGTGTGGTTACCGGGCCAATTCCTCGGGAACAAGAGGTCCCATCTTGCTCCGCGGTGGCCAATGGAAAAACAACTTGACACGCATAAAATCAAGCCTTCGACGCTCAGCAAATGAGATGGCTGTGCTTCGTGCCGATCTTACATTCGGGCAGATCATGGACATGGACCGAGAAGAACTATAGTTGAATCCCAGCATCGGCTTTGCCCAGGGCCTCCTTCATTCATATCTCTCCCCGACCCTCCACGAGCGCACAGATTGACTTTGGTCCCCGAATCCCCGACACAATCGCTCCTGGAATTGTTCTTGGTTGGGGATCTTTCTCCCACGCGGCCATCCACGTGGTGACTGCTTGGCCGAGCGTATGCTATAGCATTGTTCAAGAGGATACTGAGTCGTGTGCTGCTTGATGTCTACCGTGGTTTCACCGAGTGTTGAGTATGACGAATGTCATGCAGAGAGGCACGAACGAGGTCTTAGATAGTAGTGGTGCCCAGTCTGGAGTACAAGAGTGACGCCTCTGTGTAAGTCGCACTACTGTAGTGAGTGTACGCTATACACTGTACAGTGTACACTAGGCAGGCCAGGCGCCTCATCCCCCGGTCCTCAACCCGTCCTGCCCCTTTCTCTTCGATCAAACTCCTGGGAACATAAGCAACTTTCCTCGAAGCGTCAAGCCCCCGCCTTGCAACCCAGACCCGACCATGGCATCAGCAAGCATTGTGACTGCCAACTGGATGAATTCCTATCTACGATGGGACAACCTGTGGACCTTTGGTAGTGCTCACGGGAAAGTGTTCGGCCTGCGCTTTCGTCATGATGAGCAATCATCTATTTTGATGAAATGGGTCAATTGTCTGACCTGTTGTTTAGACCGTCGGAACTCTCTCCCTCACTCACCCACACACTCTCTCCCTCTTGCCAAGCCGCTCATGAACCCTCTGTCTTGGTTTGGATTACCATTCAAGGACATCACAGGCGGAGATGTCACTCTCCACACGGTCTGATATGTGAAATTACCACGTCCTATCGCTGCCCTGGAAACGGACCCCCACCCCCAGTCTCGATGAGCCGGGGCGCATCGCCGTGCGGTCATGTGCTTGGTGATCCGAACTGAAAATGTCCATGACAGTTCCTGGCTCCACGATGAAAACAGAACGCCATGGCTGTTAATCATACTTTGCGCTTCTGCGTGAGACTCATCCCCGTTCACGTTCAGTTTCGGGGACAGCAACTGCTTGCTCCGCTGTTGAGCAAAGTAAGTCCATTTTCGTACTGGCCGCAACGAAGGCCGAAGGTTTCTCCTTCGAGCCTAATGCGATCAAGTCTCCCCGACAGCCTTCATGGCCGATGAACACCAGATTGACTGACCGTGATCTGTGGTCGATCAGTAAGGTCCATTCCTCGCCAGAATTCCAATGCTCTTCTAAGTCTATTGACGTGCTGTACACTCAACAGTATGCTTGCGCATCTGGCATCTTCGTTGTGGAGAAGATGAATTTGCTGAGCACTAATGTTTGGCTCTGCAGTGGAAATGCCGTGATGGATTTGGTGATGTGACCCACGATGTGACTCGCGCCAGTTTGGTCTAAATTGCCCCAGTGTACTACAGCGTGGGGGAAACACTGCTGGATCAACCTGGGATGTCCTCCGCGAAACCAGATTTCGTCGAGACTCGAGAGATCGTATATCCTTTGGCGGGACTTACCTCGAGATAGGTCACCGGTGTGGCATGCTTACGAATGAGAGTCATTGACTGCAATCTCGACCTAGACAATCGAACTACAGACGGGCGGGGCTCCAAGGCCCAGAATCATCTGGTGCTCGCTATCCGACCGTTGATTTCAACTACGACTTAGCCTTGAATGTGATTGTCCTCGCCGAAATTACTTGCTCCACTCATTGCTGCGTTTGTAAAGCGCCTGGTCTCGGGCCATCGGTTAGGAATACCGAGCGGAGAGGGTGAAGGCGAGAAATGGGCAAGGGAAGGCCGCTAGTCAGTTGCAGGCATCGAGGACGAGAGCTTTTGCAGATCCCGTCTTGTTCGTCGACAAACAACTGCTCTCGTCTCGACCTTGTGGGAACCTGTCTAGTCTTGACCCGCCAGGAGTCGTGAGACCTGGGGGCAAGGTCCCGAACACCACCGACAATCGGCCGTAATTTAGGATATCAAGACCTTCAACAAACCCAAACAGCCAGAGGTCGTCATCCGCCATGGCGTTTTGCGCTGAGCAACATCGTATCACAGGAATGTTGAGTCGTCGAGACTGCATCACTGCACTGGGACTGTGACGAAGCTTTTACACGCTTGCCAGAAGCCGGTGGTAGGCGCTAAGAGCCTTGAACTCTTTTTCACATCAAAACCATTGGACAAGAAGCCTGCAAATGTCTAGGTGACCAGTGCAAAGGCTGGGTCTGCGCGAATCAGCACGATCCAGCCGCAAGCTCCCACGGGAGCGGCGTGACGCAAAACACCAGTTCTCGAAACTCAGTCTGGCACGGCTCAGGCCGTAGCCGAACTACTGAGAGTTGCGCGGCTTGCGCCGATGGTCTGTGGAGCGCGGGAGATGAAAATCGATCCCAAGTGGAGATGATCAATCAATAGTCAGTTGTGACTTTATTGCAATGACTTCACGACCTTTTCACCTGGAAAGACCTCCTGGGACAACCCTTCTGGCACGGGGGTGATTTTGATCGGTTTGTCGTTTCTGCAATCAATCGAGGACGTTGGTTCATCGGACTCCGAGCACGTTCGAGATAGCCGTGCTGGTCGTCCAACACACCCGGCCGTACCAGATTAATTACTTGATGCGGAGACGCCGACGGGACAGAGGGTTAGAGTTTGGTCGCAAACTCTAACAGTACGTCAGTCTGGGGTTTCATGAGTTCTGATGGCATAGTCAACCTCGAGACGCGGGCGCTTGCAAAGCCCGTCGTGAGCAGACTGAGCATCGTCTCCTTGGGACTTGGACACTGCCGGAAGGGATCAAGAGTCCACGGGTCAGGCAGCTAAGGAAAGGAAAAAGACTGATGACCCCATTTGGGACTTGTCTGTCTCATTCCTATCATCGTCTTCTGATCTCGGAGATTCGGAGAGTGGGAGATTCGGAGATTGTTGCTTTCCTGCACTGGGGCTCCTGATTTGTTCCCTTTCCTCCAAATCCCGACCGAACTATACGGGATCCACAGGATGCCTTTTTTTTTCTCCCCCGGCCTTTTGCCTCGTGAGGCAACAACACGCATATGATCAGGTTGTAACTGTCCGTGATACAATACTACTTTGCGTATGAGACGCACTCTACAGTCTACTGCATTCTATGCGGAACTCGAGCGTTCCTCGGCTCTGGAACCAATGTATGTACCGCCAGGGACGGCACTACCTTGATACCTTCTACCACACTACCACCAGGCTTCTACTGTACTGTGCACTTTTGTTCTTGCATTGGCCCGCTTGTTTTTTCCCGCGAATCACGCTTGCGGCCCGCACGTTGAGCCACGGCTTGCCTCTTTCTCAGTGAGTCCACCATACGTTGAACTTGACACCCTTTCGTCCTCATACAAGTGGTGACGGATATGAAGTTCTTGAGCTATTCGCCCCGTCTCTATCCGGACCATATTTCTTACAGAGTTCTTACGAAGAGCCAGATGTAGGCACGGAGACCCAGCGTCCTGGAACTCCCCCTCCCATAAACCACAGCGAATAGGCTCCGCGTCAAGGTCCAGAACATCCAGCCAGCGGAGGACTGGATGACCGAACAAGAACCACTTGGCCGATTAAGTAGTGTTCTTCTGATTCGTTGAATTTAGCCGATCTGCGTGGTTCATCTCCCGACCTACAAGCACCCTCACAGCACGGTTTAACGCAGGAGCAAAAAAAAATGGTCCCCAAGTACTATGTGTATGAAGTTATGAACAGGATGCACCTCGGTTTATTTGGGGCCCTCCATCTCTCCTCTCAATCGAACCGTGACCTTGACTGATTCAAGCAGTATTCATCCGGTCTGCCCCTCCCGACTCTAGCCCTGTTCTCAGATCCTACGAACCAGGGGGACGCTAATCGTCGTCTCAAGTCCAAAAGTACATGATTGCCTGCGATACACGGGAAGCACAGCCGATGTGCGTGAGGCCAAGCCCGTTCACTGGTTTGAAATGAAGCAAACCTGCTGCTGCACGGACTTTTTGGGGGGGAGTCATTTCAATTAAAGTTGTGCCCAACGCCAGCTGGTGTACTAGTTAGTAGTTCCAACTTCCAAGTGCTACTAGTAGTTGTTAGGTAGTGGTGTGTCAACGGGCGGCAGTACTGCTCGAGAGGGTCTAGGTCGGATTTATTGCATTGGCCATCGGATATAAGGGCACATCTCGTGTGCTGTCAGTGGATGGGATTCTCTTGTCAGGCATCAATACACCTTCCACCTAATCGAGTCCGGGCTGGGAAGTACAAGTGCAGTGTAATGTACTGAACATAGCCTTCGCATCAGCGGGACCATGATGAGTATCTTAGTGAAACAGCAGATCGGGGCTGGGCGAAGACGAATGTGATCAAGCCAACTGGATATGATGACCGCCAAGTAAAAATCCATACTTGCTACCTAATGCAAGACGTGGAAGTGACTGTCGTGATACGAGAATATGCATCCATTGGAAGCTGATCTCGAGAACATGTTTCCACGTAGGGCATGTCTAGGTATGGTAGGTGTCAAGCTAGGGCCAAGCTCGGCGATCAGCACAACAGTTTTATGCACATGACCGAGGGCGTCTAGTTCTACTACCGGGCGCAAAATCATCTCGACATGATACCAGATAGGAAATATGTACATTCCAGGGAGTGATCAAGGTTACGCAATACCTACATAAGTGAGTCGCGACTCTCGCGAGTACTTGAGTCTAAAGTACGCAATAGATGTTACCTCCATTCTTCGCTATGGAATAGAATCTCTCATATGACTCGAGTACGGGAGAAGCTCACGTTCCAGGTTCTACTCCCTACATCAAGAAGATAATACTAAACTACCGTAGTAAACAGACTCCTCCTACTGCTCGCTTAGCGCACAACATGAGTTATGAAAGTAACATTATCCATGGAACATCCATGGATCGGAAAAGCCTAACCTTCCAATACAACGTGATCAGACTGCACCCGTCATCCCGGCACCGCGTCTGTTCAATGTTGGTTCAACATCATTGGCCACGTTTACATATTTATTGTTTTCCTATATTGTTTGTTTTCCCTTGTTCGTCCAGTGACTGGAGTAGACGGAACGAACAAGATAGGGGGAGATCCTTGCCGCATCGTGGTAAACACTCTCGGGTCCAAAGATACGATTGCGAAGAACTAAGTTAGCTGGAGGTAGCCTTATGCCAAGACGTACAAGTCGCAGGTGCCAGGTGGGACAGTAGGTAGACACACCAGGGCGACCAAGTGCATGACTGATAGGAGAAACGCAGCGCTTCACTTTACTTTTCTCTGCGAGGGGGATCAGGGGGAGGAGCTTGAGGGTGCGCCATCACGTCAACATGGCGAAGATGGCAGGCGCCCCCCGTCACCCCTTTCATGGAGAGCTAGCCGTTAATCGGACACTTGCCTAACCCAGTAGGTATACATGCCAGGCCTGATTGAGGGTGGTGCATACGGAAGATCAATATACGGAGGTGGGATTAATTTATGCAGGCGACAGGTAAACTCGGGCTTGCTGGGCTATAGTCCAGTGGATTAAGACCATCTTCTGACCGTCTACTGCAGGATGGAGTTGGACAATTCCTCTTTTTTTTCCCCCCACCACCCTTTTTACGTGGCACATATCATGCAAATTAAGGACTTCCAGGGTTTGATTCTTGATAATGCGCTTCCGGCGATTAGGGTGGTTGCTGACATGCTTATCCTCAAATAAGTGATCAGGCGTCACCAAACAATGGGTGATACAATGCTATTGCATCATTGTGAGATCTGTGTGGGTGGACTACGTTGAATGAAACACAATGCCACTTTACGATGGGTTAATGTATGAAAGGCAAAGCATTCCTGGCTATTTGGATGGACAGGAGAGAGCCCGGGGAACCCAGCAGGCGTCGAGAAAGGTACAAAGCTTCGACACCTTATAGACTTGCATCATAGGTGAACAAGGGAGCAAAAACATTTACAGTCTAGGGACCGAGACCAGAAACGAGCATTCTTCAAAGCCAGTATCGATCAAAGACCTAGGGGACCATTACTCCTTTCCACCAGACAATGCAGACATAACATTCACCACAAACCGTTCCCTTCTAAAACGCCCTTCACTCATGCCCAAACCACCCCAATGCAATCCCAGTCAGTGATGAAAGTGTCAAATGAAACATGAGCAAAATCATGGAATTCAGCAATGATCATCCTTTCCGTAGAGTGAGGATAATCGGTCTTGTTACAAATGCGGGTTTTACCACTTCTTGTCTCCTTTTCCTCGCGAGTCGTGATGTACAGCCACGGCGACAAATGCGATCGGATGAGCAAAGGTTGATATGTCCACTTGCAGCTGGCCTGATATCGACCGCCCTTCAGTTCCAGTCCTTTATGATGCAAGTCATCCCTCATGGTCATCCTAGGCTCGATCTGGACTGGATCGACCGCAGCCAAGGCGCGATGGGGATAACAACCCCGGGGCCACACGATTCGTGTATGATTCATGTCGACCGGCGATCGTTTTAAAGCCAAATTCGACGTCAATCGACAGGAGAGTCTTCACTGATCCCACAGATATTGGGGAACTTCTGATGGAACAACCTGCAAGTACTGGGGAAAGGCCTCTTCGACGGCGTTGTTCGAAATTAGTTACCCCCGCTGTGATCACCATCTCCCGATGGCGACATTGCCTCCGGATGATGCTGTGTATGACCAACAGGGCCCAGAGGCGGAACTCGACTCAGCGATGGAGACGACATGGGGTGGGCCTGGCCGCTGGCCGGGAATGCCTGCCCATTGTTGACTAGGGACGCATTCTCTCGCTGACGACGCTCCTCTTGCTCTGGCGTCATGCACTTCATGGGAGCTGGAATCGGTGCATCCGGAGAGCTGCGGCCCATCAATTTTGGACTAGGCTCCAATCTGCGGATCGGAGGTAAAACTGGCGCTCCGGCCATCCCGCCTGCGGTGATGGGCCGAGGAGACTGCTTTGTTGGGCTGATCCCAGACATGCCCATTCCATGTGAAGTGCGTGGAGGAGAGGAGTTGTTCCCATTGGGAGTAGCGGCGGATGAAAAGGAAGGGTAATGGCTGGCCATGGCGTGGTTCCCACCACCGTAGCCAGATTGTGGTCGCGGCGTAGCGTAACTATCGAACGACGACCACTGTGTAGGTCCAGTCGCCGAAGCACCCGACGGAACGCCGGCGAGAGGTCCCACGTCGTGGTTCCCTTGTGAGGGCGACATCGCTGGATGATTTGACGCTGGACCATACCCAGACTGAGAGGATGAGGGTCGACCAGACTGGAAAGACCCGAGGGAAGGTAGACGAGGTCCTGGCTGCATGGAAGGCAAGGCATGCAGGCCAGATCCCGACTCGAACAGGGAAGGCTTCCTTGGTGAAGAGTGAGCTGCACCATTTGAACCCCTCGAAGGTGAGAAAGGTGGCCGAGGAGGGCTGGATGAAGGCAAATGAGAATCTGCTCTAGGCTGTGGGAGACGCTGAGGCGAGGAAGGAAGGTGAGCTTCTTGGTGTCTGTGAGGGGAGGATAGATTCTGAGCAGCAAGTGAGGGCAGCCCGGGCTGGAAATCAGGGGCTCCGATTGACCCATGCTGATTTCTCGGCGAAACATGGTAGCTTTGTTTCGTGGGAGAAGACATAATTTGCCGTTCGTCCTCAAGCCGAGATTCCTTCACTGTCCCTGAAGGCGACGGGGTCGTGCTGACACGGAACTTCAAGGGCGGGAGTTTGGGACGATTGGCTTCCTCCTCCTTCTGCTTGCAGTCGGCGCAGACAAAATGGAAATCCTCCTTTTCGGCATCGTCTTTTTTAATACCGAGACACTTGCTGTGTTGCCAGACGTTGCACTTCTCACATGCGACGCTGTGGCTTCCGTCATCCTAGGTCATCGAATTAGAGCCGTGTAAAGATCGCATCTCTCGAGCATGAAATGACCTACCAGATTCTCGCCATGAATGCCACAACCTGAGCAGTCGAAGATCCACTGATCTTCCTCCGTCAAGTCTTCCAGATTCCGTTGTGACCGCTCCATTTCAGCCTTAAGGTGCCGAGCAGAGACCCGGCCCTCGCCACGTTCTAGCTTCTCCTGTTCGCTTGCCAAACGCTCAAGCTCGGCTTCATGTAGAACTCGCTTGTGCTCACGATCCTTGATGCGTTGTTCTCTGGTCATCATCCTGGACTTGCGCTCTTCCTCCATCTGCTTCTGCCGGGCCTGCTCCTTTCGAGCCTCGGCCAAGTCGGCTTCCTTCTTGCGGGCCGCCTCCGCAGCCTCGCGATCGGCACGCTCCCTTTCTTCCTTCGCAGCAAGCCGGCTTGATCGCTTTGCCCCAGCAAGCAGCTGCATTTGTTGGAGCTCCTTCTCCCGCTTGATCCGCTTTCTTTGTTGAGCCTCCTCGGCCTTCTCCAGCAAGGGCAGAATGTGTTCTTCGATCTGACTGCGCAGGTACTTGTCATCTGCATCTTTGCTCTTGCGAATTGTATCCAGGAAGGAATTGTATTCCGGAAGAGTCACAGCGACACACTCCCATTTGAAGTTGGGGAAAACGTCTGCTTCTTTCCCGTCAGGTTGCTCTTCGTCAGATGCATCCTCCGCGGCCGCGGCGGAGAAACGCTTCGAAGCGCGAGATCCCCGTGAGGTTCTGGCTTTAGCCTTTTTCTTTGGTCGCTGATGCGCAGGAATGGGAGGATCCGTTCGACGGTACAGGCGATTGTCGTCGAGCACGTAATAGGATCGGCCATCTTGATCATATCCGAATTCTTCGATGCGCTGGTCCATGTCAGCAACCACAGCTAAATAAATGTGCTGGTCCGGTTTCCCACAACTGACATACCCATTCTACTTGCTCCAAGTCTTTCTTCTCCGGCATTTTTTCCCGGATACGATCTGGATTCCAAAAAGTCCAGACGGACAACTGCTGCAACACGCTGAGCTTGGTGAAGACATCAAAGTCGAGGAATCGAAGCGGCGTCTCATCGTAGCCGAACGGATTGGGCAAATGGGGAGCTTTCGCGTTATATTGGCGTCTTGTGTATTCGTCAAAATTTTCGGCACTATGGCGGTTCATTAGATCCTGCATTAATCTGTCTGCGAGACAACATTGCGACCGTTCTCACTCACGTTAGACCGCGGTGTGACGACACCCATTTTAGCAAGCACAGTCCAATCTCGAGTAGCTTGTAGGAGGGTTCGGGCTTAAGACATTCATCTTCGAGATCCTGAAATAGGCAGTTCAAGTCAGGGTCAAGCGCCACCAAAGTGCGACAGAAATCAAGTAAGACCGCAGCAACAAGAGACAAGCGACGCGCATTTCGCGCCTCCAGTTACTACTGCGGGCAAGGCGAGCCTTCACGTACCTCGATCCCAAAGTCTTCGTCTATTTTCATGAGCTTTCCAAAAATATGGATGTATTGCATAACATTGGCAAATTGCCAACTACTCCGGAGTTGCTGGAGCAGGCCCGGTGCTTCGTTGTTCTGCGCCTCGGAAGCATCGATCGCCTCCGAACGGCTGCGCTTTCGCGGTGCCATCGCGGCGGGACAAGGCCGTCAGGGCCGAGTGTTTCGTAAAGAAGATGCGACAGAGAAATGGATAGACTGTGCGCAAAGGGCTTGAATGTACTTTGTGCAATCGGAGCAATCTTGGACCTGAAAAGCAATAAATGGGAACAAGAACAGTGAGTAAGGCTACACTTTCTTTTTTTCCCGTTATCTGCGTCGAGAGTCGATGAGGAAAGGTAATGCGGGAGGCGCGTCAAGATGGTTACGTCACGTGACACGTGACAATCGCGTTTGCGCTGGTCAAGTGAGCGCTAACACAGTAGTGCCCGATCGTACTAGTGGTGCATGTTGCCGGGCTCTCACCACATATCGAAGGCCACGATGGGTGTCCATGGCTCCATGCATGATTCCCAAGGAAAACAAACGTGATTCTTGCACAAAACAGCTGATGTTTGCAGAAGATCCAAACATGGCCCACTTTGAGGCTTCATTTTGAACTATGGTCAATTTCAGTAAAGTCAACATACATTTGCTCATCGATATACAGAAGAAAAAAAACAAGATGGAACCAATCAGGGGTGGACAGAGAGGTAAACGACAACACAGAAATGAACTGATTCATGGTATCTCGGGCTCAAATGTCTATCTCATGGAGCAATAGTTTGCAGGGCCGTCAGGAAACAAGAGTAATGCAACGACAGCGCCAATGTGAATCTCCCACGCCGCCCGACTGTTAGCGCCACGATGAGTAAAGAAAATAGAAAAGCAGACGCAAAGATTATGAGTCGTAGAAGGTGAAGGGTAAGATGTCAAAAAAAAGAAAGAACACGGGCATGAAGGACGTACGACTACATGAAGGCCCTCATACCAAATCAAAATCAACCGAAGCCAGAGGAAATCCCAGGAGAAGGCAACGCACAGTAAATCATAAAAAGCAAAAGGGAGAAAGAAAGCAGATATCAATCAATCTGAATCAATCACCGACAACAATCTGGCTTTGTCGATGGGATGCAGATTGATGGGAACTTTTGCGCCTGTGTATGTGTGACCGATACTCGCCTGAAACCCTTTCCCATGCATATCGTGACGTGTGAATAAGGAAGATAGTTCGCGTAGAAACAGAAAGCAGTTTTCATGTTTTACATAGCTGCCGAGGCTCCGTCGGAAGAGTTGTCGGACAGGTTGATCAGGAGCTGGGCAAGACAGCGCTTGGTGGCTGCATCGTCACGAAGGACGGAGGAGAAGGTGGAGTCTCGGAGGGGCTCAGGCAGACACTGCCTTAGGGCCTCGCGGGCCCGGCTGTTATCACTGAGACTATTGCTGGTGGTCAGCACGCGAATGACATATAGATTAAACCAGTGGATCAGATTTACCGGAGGAAGCAGCGAACGACATGCTTGAGGAGCCGAACTGTCTGCTGCTCGACCAATTGAGTGACCATGTTGCTGAGAACAGTTCCCACAGCATAGAATCGCTCATAGGTGGCACAAATGTAGGCCAGACCAATATCATCCAGAAGAATTTTCTGCACAATAAAAATAGCAACCGTCTTGCTCAGTTCAGAGCCAGTCTCCATAATTCGAAGACACAGTGGGATTATCTCAGTGGTGAGGAGGAAGTTGATCACGTCTGATGAATCGTTCTTTACCAGCGCACCAATCACGCCCAATGACGTGAGGCGGAGGTATTCAAATGGCCGCGATTTCGAAGTGGTGTTCAGGAAAGGATAGAGGAAAAGAGGGATATGCGCTGTGCGAATGAAATGAAGGGTGGTATTAGCGAGGCCAGTTCGGACTAGCAATGCGAAAAATTCTGGCTTACCATTCAGGAAAAGAGTTCTGGTCTCGTTATGGGACGCGACACATTGCAAAAGCGCAAGCGCATTGCAAACTCGATTCGAAGCCGCCGCTGTCAATTGTGATGGGTTCAAAAGAGGGTACACAGAGATGATCTCCTGGAGAAGAGCAGTCATAACACCTGCGAAAATGGCGTTGGTTGGTTAGTCCCGGTCGGAAAGAAAGCCCACTCCGTGTTACAGGCAGGATCATACCAAAAGAGTGCCAAATGACAAGGGCCAATTCAGGTACTTGCTCTCGCTTCTTACTGAGCTCCATCAAGGCGGACTCGCGACGAGCAGGGTCCAGCAGCTCTGCGACCCAAATGAAAACTTTTCGATTCTCCTCGCTGACACCGCCATCCATGACCGAGACCGCATTTGCAAGACCTTCACCGCCTATATTGCCAACAGCGCCGGCGCTTTGCACAGCGTTCGAGGCGCCGTTGCCATTCATTGCAAGGCGGCCATAGTGTTGCTGTTGTTGCGCCGCGGCGGCAGCGGCTTGGACCTGGGCGTGCTGTTGGGCGACCAGCGAGGCGTGCTGCTGCTGGTGCTGATGTTGAGGATGTTGCTGTGCCTGGTGATGCTGCTGTTGCTGCTGTTGCTGTTGCTGCTGCTGGTGCTGCAGCCACGTAGGATCAGCCTGAGGATACTGGTGCTGGTGGGAGAAGACGTGCTGGCTCTGCGCTTGTAGCATGGCGAGCGGCGATGACTCGGAGGTCAGGTTTCGTAATAACTCCGAAAGGGTCAGGATCGGCGGATTGATCACAACGCTGAGGACAACTTTTGCACTAATTTATTGAGACAGAGGCAGTGTCGACGGCGTTGCCTCTGGACAAGGTTCATTGATCGGTTGTTGCGGTGAGATACGGTACTGGTAATAGGGCGTGGATGTTTGAAGAGGGAGGGAGATGAAGAGGGAGAGGAGTTCGGGTCGGAAAGGCGGGGAGAAATGGCCGGGCCAGTGAGATCCACTCAGCGTGTGTGTGTGTGTGTGTGTGTGTGTGTGTGTGTGTTAGAGAGAGAGAGGCGGCGGCGTAGCGTAGATCGTGGCTCTTCTCCAATTTTGCAGAAAAGACCACCCTCCGAAGGTGTCAGTAGGCCAGACGACCAGTTTGGACTTACACGATCCTTGCGAGGGAACCACTGAAGCCACCTGTCGCCTGACAGAAGGAAATTTTAGAATTGGAGCGCTCTGAGTGTCCAACTCACCCACCATGCGGGTCGGCCGAGCCTCTCAAGCAATGGGCAATTACCTACGAAATAGGGACCTTACCTGTTCTTTGTAGTTTGAAGTTTTATGCCGGTCTTCTTGTATTTCTTGCCCCTTCTGATTCACAATGCTATTCATACCAGCTCGTCAGTCCAACGGACAACGTCAATAAATTGTACCCAGTGCCCACTGTGCCCAGTGTATGGATGCTGTTGGTTCTTACCTACATTTATGTTGATACTGGTCTTGCTGATAGTAATACCTGGACTGTCCCCAGTCATCAGGTTTAGGACATCGATTGAAATTATGGGCTCATCCCATTCGCATATGAAGAGACAAGTTGAAGGTCCAACATCCAACATTCAAACAAAAGGCATATTCTCGTCAATAGTCAATAAGTCATAATGGTACATCAGTCATCATGATATGGTGGAATCATCTCAACATCGCCAGCCTGCGCCCTTTCCATGCATAGATAGCGTGAGCTCAACATTTTCCAAAACAAAATCAGACAATCTCCAAAGGCCTTAACCGCAGCCAAGACCTTGAATTGCACATCGCCTCAATGCCTGTCTCCCTCTCAGCGCCTTGAGCTTCTCCGAGATTGGCGTGATCGCCGCGTATCTCTTGTGCGTCCACCAGAGCTTTGACTGCCTATTGAGATTGTTAGTTATCGAATTGCGGCGCGCGAGAAAAAAGTCAATGGGGCAGATGACTTACTCCGTGTGTAATCCGAATAGTAGTAATAGGAGCTTGGGTAGGTGTAGTCCGTCTTGGCATCATCGTCGTCTTGGTCCTTGCGTCGCTTCAATCCGAGGCATAGGGCTAGCGCTCCGAGAATAATAGCGATCTTGGCCCAGCTGAACTTGGACTTCTTCTCGCTCACCTCGCTTTCAGTGCCTTCAACTGCAGGCTTCGCACCGAACCATGTGCGTTTGGCGGGCGGAGGTCGGCTGCCATGGGAGTGGTGGGAGTATCGCTCCTCGACAACCGAAGTCTCACGTCTGCGACGCTTGCGAAGTCCCAGAGCCGCAAGGAGACCTTCCAGGACCCCACGGAAGCATAGACAGCCGCACAGTAGGAGAAGAAGTATGACACCGACAATTGAACCGATCACAATACCGGCGATCGCACCTCCGCTCAAACCACTGCTGCCGGCGGCCTTGACCCCGATCAGATCTGCACCGTCAGTACCGACGGGGGCGATAAACCCTTGTGTAGTAGTGGGGGCAACGGTCTGAGTAACGGTGCTCTCTCCGCTGCTGGTTGCTCGAACACCGGGAGTGGCCTCAGCTCCAGTCACCGCGACTGACGAGCTGGCGGTGACACACTCACCATCCACACATTCCTGGGCGGCGTCACAACAAATGGACCCGCATGTTGACTCGCCGAGGCCGAGCCTACAAGTGCCTGTGGAGGTCGCAGTAGGTGCCGGTGCCTGCACCCAGCTGCTGTAAACAGTGGTGATGGTTGACTGGTCAACTTCGGTTGTCGTAAAGTATTGCCATGATCCGCCGCCGGAACCAGCGCCATCCACACACACTGCTTGGTTGGCAGCGTTGGTAGAGCAAGCTTGACTAGCACTGCAGCAAAGCTGTTGATTCCATCCACAAGGATTTGTACATGATCTCTCGAATATATTCTCCACGAAAGCGAACGGTCCCGCGTTTGCAATGGCAGCAAGATGGAGGAGGCCGACGAGCGTTGCCGGGGCTGAGGCCTTGGGTAAGAGTTGCATAGCTCAAGCTTGATTCCGCGTCAGGCAGGATATAGAATTAGTTCGAGGAATGTTCTCGGCGTTGTCAAGGCGAGTCGAGTCAATCGCCTTTGTCGGGAATGCGAGATACCTCGATACTTGCTGGTCGAAGTGGGGTGCTGTGCCGGGTGTATACTGTTCACACTTATGGAACTACCAGGTTCACCCCAGTAATTCACCACACTCGCAAAGCACAAAGAATGTGTCTAGCAGCGTGGTCAAGATAGCAAATGGTCCAATGGTACCGAAAGTGGAATGTGAGAGAAAGAGAGGGTTCCGTCGACAGAGGAACGAAGAAGAGGGGAAATCAAGCACTGCAGCAGACGGGAACGCGTTGCTGGGCAGGTTGAGTCTATCCCCAGCCTCCTCGTTGTACACACCCGTCAACCCAACCACCCGAATTTCCACGACCAATGATCTTTCCCACCTACGTCTGATTTTTGTCTTACGATCCAATCTTGAAATGGCTTGGAATTCTCGTCTCTTGATTTCGACTAGCGTCTGATGCCTGACCGCCAGCAGGACCTTGATTCCCGTGCTGTAGCACTAGTAGTGTGACTCAACTAACTACAGTACTTTGTCGATCTTTGGGCTGGTCAAAAGCGATCTGGGCAGCGGCCAGCTGCCCCGCCTCGTGGCCGCGATCAACATGCGGATGCGATCGGATATTTTCTCAGCCAGTCACTATGAATACCTTGAAGGATTGAGTTTTGGAAATCCTTGACTCTCCTCATGAAAGGCCGAATACCAGGGGAGGCAGTTTTGCAATCTGCTACTCTCGTTGAGCGTTATTGGGGTCTATGTCTATTCCATGTCAAACTGGTTCCTGTCCTGAATCCGGGTCATGCTGTTGCAGCCCGATGATGTAGGTACAGTACATTACACCTGATTCGCAGGTCTAAAGTCTAGAAACATGCAAGCGTGTGGATGAAATGAGTGGACCCCAACAGTGTACTTTGCATTCAGTTTCTGCTTGCTGCATGAGTGCGGGTCTTTGGTCGAGGGTTGAGGGTTCCGAAAATACGGTGTGATAAAATGAGTCATTCTGTGCTCGAGGCTCTCATTCACAATGAAGGCAGGGCAACAATGGCGTGAAACATAAACATGAAGATGGTCAAGAGGGGTGGACAAATATACAGCGGCCACAAAACGACGAAAAAGCAAAGAAGATTTAGCAAGAATGATCGCCGACATCAAGTCATAAACAACATCAATCAGATAAAGACGGCGGCGATGCCAACCATCACGCCCGCCATCAGGTCGTACAAACTCGTAGATTGCGCCAATAGCGCACCATTCCCATTGGGTTCCGAAGTGGCACCGGTCGCCACACTTGCGCAGTAGTTCAATTGAAGGCCATGGCAGGCTTGTTGGCTGAGACTCGAGCAGATGGAAGTCGCCTGGGAGGTCGCAGTCACGGCCTCCACCGTCACACCAGCTCCGCCCACTCCGCCGACCGTCACTCCGTAGCGGCCCATGAGGTTCGCGGTGCATTGGCTATATTCCGACTGACAGAGCGAGTAGTACGAGGAGCAGACTGCGGAGTTGGGGAAGGTGGTCGGTACGTAGACAAAGGGATATGCCCCAGCAACAATAGATCCGGTGACGGCGGCGCCATTCGGGGCGGTCGTGGTGGATGTCGTCGTCGCGGTCGCGCCATGTGGGAACATGAAGCTGCTGCCAGTTTGGGTGGCAGTCGAGGCGCCGGTCAAGCTTCCTGTGCAAACGGCGCCCGTGGGGCAGCAGGCTATGTTGTTGGCGGCATCGACCGAGCAGTTGGTGTCTGGTCTGCAACAAGCATTGGAATTCCCCTGACTAGTGCAAGGCTTATATCCCCACGGACAGTTGTTGTCTGCTCGCTTGAGTAGTTGAAGCACTTCAAAGGAACGGTGATTCGATTCGACCGTGTATGGTTCGGAGAATGCTGCTGTCTCGGTCGAGGTGACAGATGGGGCGAACAGAGCGCAGATTCCAATCCACCACGAGGCCCGCATTCTTGTCGACGCGGGAGGGAGAGAATGTGTATAAGTCGGAGCTGGGAAGCCGGTGACCTGAGGAAGCAACGCAATATCCGAAGTTGGTTCGTCTTCAACGTTTCATGACCGAGAACTGTGAAAGTCCGATTCGAGAGCTGGACCGGTTGTCAACAGACTACTGAAAGCAGTTAGAATGCCGTCGGCGATGGTGCGTTGCAATAAGGCACACATTGAGGAGAGGACGAAAAGAGGAGTAGGAGAGGAGCAAAGGCAGAACATACTCAGCAGAGAGCGAAAGATGCGGGGAGACAGAAACGAAGTGCTTGTCACTCTGAAGAAATGACGTTCGTGGGAAGGAGCGAAATCTTCTAGAAAGGCTGGACAAAGTAGCGTTGCTTGACGAGAGGCGTATCTCTGTCCTCAGTCCTCACACTATGTCTCTTCCTTTGGGGGCTAGAGCCCACCTCCACCGGGAATCCCTGCCACGGCAACCGGTTCCACGATGCCCAACCCGCTATTCCCCCGCCACCTCTAGCAGCCACGCTAATGATTTGGGCAGAGCACCTTCGCAGGACACAAAATGATGACGACGGACGGATGAAACTGGATCATATCTTGTTGGGACCTGATGAGGCATCGATACCATTACCTTCAAACTTCGGCAAAACTGCTAGTACCTGCATATTGACAAGGCGTATCCGCCGAGGCCTCCAATGAATCACGCCCGGCTCCATGTATTAGAATCGATAAAGGCGTGCGGGATCGCCAATCCAGTCTGCGGGTAGTCGGGTACCGAGTTGAAGAGTCCCGAGGACTCTACAGTCTAGTCTAAACGGGCAGATGAGTGATACATAGGTATATTTGAACAGTCTGGAGAAGGATACGTACAACTTTGCTATATTTCATAAGATCATTGTACTGGAATGTTGAATGTACAACTGTACACTCTGTATACACGCTACTAGGTATCTGGTACAGCCTGTGTCGGATCTGAGTGCTTAATCGTGCATATGGACATGGATGGAATTTTCTACCGTACCTATTTCAAGATATTCCTATGGAGTATGGAGTTGCTATTCTCTTGTAGTGTAGCAAAGATCTTCAGATACTAGTCCTTGTGTGATCGAAGTTACCTCACACCGTAGACTTGACTGCAGGTGGATACCGACAATATGTATGACATGCCAGGTGGATTGCACCCGACGGATATATCAATACCTTTGTGCCTCGTGTAGTCTCACCAAGTGCCAAATTGCATGGTAGACCTCCACGGAGATCGTCACCCAATGCCTACTGCCACCGAAATGCCATCAAAGACAACCGATGCCGCGGGCTGTTCAATGTACAATGAATGGTAGCCTCCATTAACTCTGAGTAAACATCTGAAAAAAGATCTCCAGGAACGAGACGTACCGTCGTCCTGTCATGAGTTGTTCTTGTTAGACAGCACAGATGGGTTCTGTTTGGCCAAAGAAGAGCTCAAATCCATTAGATCATCCAAAGAGTAGGCACTATTGTAGGAAGCATCTATGGAGCCGTCATGGATGGACCAGCCCGCACTTTGAGGGAGACAGATACAAGCCTTTCCAACTGTGGCTCTTACTGCGCTCATTGAACAGCCATTGCTCAGGCATTGCCTAAACGTCCGATGTTCTGCATCATCTCACACACTCTAATTCTCAACCCTTTGCCACCATCCCCAGATTCATCTACTTTTGCCAGTCGCCCATAGCTTGATATTTGCACTTGATGCTTTATCGCAGACCAACTCCACCAATAACTTACCTACCTTATCCCGTCGATCCGGCCGACTGGAAGCCCGTGACCCGACGTACCCACCTGACTAAGGCAAATTGCTTGGCACGCGATGGACTATCCGCGGAATCGCGTCCCTCGCTGGACCATCGACGACCCCGATCGTGTGGTGACTATGTACGGCGAGCTTGGCAATAAATTGGTATGTTTGATACGAGGTGCAAGAATGCGGCCTTGACAGAGATCTATGGTCTTTCTCCCAAGTAATTGGCTTCAAACATCGATACCACTCAAGCTAATCTTTCTCGCAAAAGGTTCAACATGCGAAACGCACCCAGGCGCTCGCCCAGTTACCACCATATCAGACAGAGATTGTCCGCGCTGTGACCCGAGAAGTTCGAGATCTCGACCGCGATGTCGCTCGACTTCTAGATCCTTTTGAGGGCTCCTTCAATCCCTCGGCCGACCCTGCCACTGCCTGTTCACTCCTAGTCGATCACCTCTGCATGCGACGGAACAAGCGCTGCCTGATGGCGTACCACCGTGTACGCACAGAGAAGCTGGAAGAGCTTTGCTGGACGGGGGTGGATGTGTTGGAGCAGCAACAACCCAGCGATGGAAGCGAAGATCGGGGCGTGTCGCAGTCCGCGGGCGGACATAGCTCGCTAAGTCCCGAAGAAGAGGAGTACTTTCGACTATATAGTGATATGCTGGCTGCATACAAGGGCCAATGGACCGATGTGGATTTGACGGGGACATTGGAGCCACCAAAAGATCTATTTATTGACGTCCGTGTCTTGAAGGATGCTGGGGAGATTCAAACGGAATATGGGTATGTCCTGTTGCCTTGTTTTCAAATTCACTTTCAATCTCGGGTGTCTCTTTGTGGCTGCTAACGGTACGGTTGATGGACAGTGTAATCAATTTGACGAAAAACAGCCAGCTCTATGTCCGACAAGGCGATGTTGAGCGATTGATCGCACAGGGCTTCTTGGAGAGACTCAGTTAACAGGAGTGAATCCGCGGTTGGTCACTTCTATCTGAAGGGTCCTATCACCCCAGCCCCCGCCATGTCCGCTATGAAAGTCGACATGGTTGATATTATTGTCTTCATGTTCACTCTCTCCCTTCCTTCATGCCCACTACTGTTTTCCTCTTTGATACCCAGCCATGGACCCGATGGCACAAAATGAAGGGCGATATTTTTTTTGGTTTCTTTTTTTTCTTCCCATTGTAGATCGAACTTTCACCATTGGGGTCCCAGGAACTCGGCCAAACTGACATGTTAAAGAAATTGGCGATTCATGGCTATATGAAGATTTGGTTTGGTACCTGACTCGGGCGAGCCAAAATTTCGTTGCTTGGCCTTCGCTTGAGTTATTCAATGAAATCAGCGTTTGCCTCTATCGATGATCATATCGGCCATCACCTCTAGGGATTTCGGACCGAACCAGTTGCTCTCAGGTGCGATCCACTTGCCGAGAGTCGGGCAGTTGCACTGTTTGTTCACTTGGTGGGACTCGACTGAATTAGTGTTTGCAGCACTGTAGGTTTGTATCACATAGAGTGTTCATGATAATATACCGCTGATTCTCGTTGAGAAAATTCCCGACCATGCTTGCGTTCTGTCAAAAGTGTTGTGTAAAAAGAACGTAGAACTAAGAAAAACCTCGAGCGCCCCTATCTGTGGCCAATTAGCCACTCAGTAGACAGGCGAGAGCTCGGCCCAGAGCCGAGACGTGGCCAGCTGTGGCACCGGAGCAAGACGTGCATCTGCCAAGTGGAGATGATATGCAGCTCCTCCAAGGCCCAGAGCGCCGGTGCTGACAAGGAGCAGCGAGCCTGAAACCACCTGCATTATTCATGCTGCTTGCAGGCTAGAACATGATGCTGGCCCTTCTTTAACGCCCTTCGCTTCGCCCAGAGCCGACTAGCAGTATGTCCATCTGCTCGGCCAGACGATGCCACCCTCGAAGCGAAGCTGAGAGGCTGTGACGCTAGTCATCATGTCACCATCTTTCTTGCCACCTTGGTAGCAGACACAATCATTCTGCGTATGAGAGAATTACTGACCGTGTCTGCTCTTCATCGGTAACGCAAAGTGCCCTTCGCACTGACTGCTCGGTTATTTTTGCAGTCGGAGTCTCCTCTTTGAACTCCGGGAGATAAGGTTCCGGGCGGAACAAGCAGAATTGACTCAATGCACAGTAAATAGATACAGTGTGAGGACCAGAAAGTCCAAGTAGTAACTTCGTAGTAGGATGGAATCAATCACGCCACTAAGAAAATTGCGGATTGGGCACATCTCGTCAGCCGTGGATATTGATCCTTTCTGGTGTAGTGTCATGATGACCACAATTGCATTGTCCTGAAATATCCCTCGTTTAGAAACCAGACAGCTCTCGCTTCTGGAGAGATCATTCACTGAACCCTCACCCAGAAAAGACCAGCACGAACCTCCCAGTTCTTAAAGTTCAGGACCCGGCCAGCCCGGTGGAGGCGATATCCGGCTATCGATTCCTTCTCGAATCCTCATCATCTGGAGAGTGATACCAGATGCTGATCTTGACCATTGTCACCAACCCGATTCTCATTCAGAAGTTCTGCTCTCTCGACCCGTTCAAAGCTTGATTATATCATGGTCGCCCACTCTGCATGGATCTGAGTCTGTCCGTCGACTACACCAGCGCCAACCGCACGACAAGTCCCAGTATTGTCGCTGGAACCCGAACCCACTCGGTGCCCACTTCGCGATAAGAGCCCCTCTCCCCGGCCCTGATCCCCAGGCAAACCAGGTCCACGTAGAGTTTCTGAACCGGATCATACTTATTCTTCCTCTTCCTGCTGCCTTGTCTGCACCATCTCTCCCCGCCTTCATCCGCGCGATTCATCTGGCACACGATTCCTCTTCCTCTTCCTTGCGGTCGTCGCTCCCGCCCTTCCCGTCTTCCGCACCCTCACCCGATGCATCAATCGACTCCTTGCGTCATCCGCCGTTTTGTCCAACGTCGCTGCATGCGCTAGTGGGCCGGAACCTTTCCGACCTTTTGCTGCCCGCTCGTCCACTCGTCCTCTCGGGTCCATTGCGCGATCGCTCGCGCAAATTTCCTCATGGGTGTGCTACAACCGCGAGGACGCCGCGACTCGCGCGCCTCAGCCCTCTCGCGCAGCTTGGGCTGGGATCGTGATCGCGATCCCGATGCGTCGTCGATCGCGCCAGAAAATCTTGTAGAACGTGCCCACGCCAACTTGGGCAGTTCCACGGGAGCCGGCACGGAGGCTGGTAGCTATGGTGCCTCCAGTATGCGGACTCCCAGTCGCTCATTCTACCACCGCTCGTTCAACACCCCGACCGGTAAGTGTATGCTCGCAAGAAAGCTCGGCCATGTCCAGGATGTAGGAGATAGTGGAGTCGCACAAATTTGTGTCAGCGGTCCTGAAGATGAGCAACGAGCAAGATAGACCTCGGACAGCTGCGTCGGCTTAGGGTTCGAATCAATTGACTGACCATTCCATTTTTCCATCGTCACAGACACAGCACACTATGCATCAAGCGGGCTGCGCGAAAAAACAGCCGAACTAGCGACGTACGGTCTGTCTCTCAATCGGAGGCAATCTCGGGGGAGAGCTAGCTTAGCACCCAGCTTGGATATCTTTCGCAGCCAACTCCAGCAATCGCCCTCAGCGTCCCGTGATGGTGTAGGAAGTTCTCTTTTGCCTGAGGAGGATGTAGATCTGGATTCACAGGCTGTGCTCCTGGACCCCTCCAGTGCCTCTGCATCATCCGCCTTGACACAAATGATTCAGCAGCCGGATAACGGCATAATGGACCACGCCGCGCAACCGACAGAAGAAGCTCCCTTCTCACACTTGTCGACCATTGATGACGAGTCCGAGACCAGGGATACAGAGACCACTTCCTTGCTGTCAAAGGTTCGATCCAAGTCGCTGCATCAATATGGTACAACGGAGGATGTTGAGAGCCAAGAGCTACCAGTCCTACAGACACCCAACCCTCTACGCAAGGGAATCACATTCGTTAAAGAATGGTCAGTCACAATATCGAACCCTAAAACATGGGATCGCCACGCGATCTGGAGGAACGGGGTCGTTCAGCCCGCCGGTCTGCTTCCCGCCGTGGTTCTCGGACTTCTGCTCAACATTCTCGATGCTCTCTCCTACGGAATGATTCTGTTTCCGCTCGGAGAACCACTTTTTGCACACCTAGGCGCAGACGGTATCTCAATGTTCTACGTGAGCACAATAATCTCCCAAGTAGTCTTCTCCAGTGGAGGCTCGATTTTCAAGGGAGGGATCGGCAGTGAAATGATTGAAGTTGTCCCGTTCTTTCACCAGATGGCCTTCACTATCATGGAACGGATAGGTAAGGACAACCCGCAGTCAGTCATTGCGACCACTATCCTTGCCTTCTCGATCAGCTCCGTGCTCACGGGTCTGGTCTTCTTTCTGATGGGTGCCTGCGGACTCGGATCGCTCATCGGATTCTTCCCCCGACACATCTTGATCGGCTGTATCGGTGGAGTTGGCTACTTTCTCCTGCAAACGGGCATGGAAGTCTCTGCACGGCTTCCGGGCTCTCTTGAATATAATTTCGGCACCCTACAGAAGCTCTTCCAGCTCGACACTTTCCCTCTTTGGATGATACCCCTTTTCCTTGCCATTGCACTCCTTATTTTAAAGCGTTTCGTTCGATCCAATTTCCTTGTCGGCGCCTACTTTATTGGCGTGGCCGTAATTTTCTATATCGTGATTCTCAGCGCGCGGATCTCCATGGCAACTTTGCATCACAAAGGCTGGGTGTTTGACGCGCCCTCCTCCAATCACCCGTGGTATCACTTTTATACCCTTTATGGTGAGTTCTCCTCCAGACCAGATCGATTCTCTTGGCTCGAGACTCTGACGACAGTGTCCAGACTTCTCCGCAGTGGATTGGGTGGCTCTCGCAGACACAATTCCGGCCATGTTTGCACTGACCTTCTTCGGAGTCCTACACGTGCCCATCAATGTCCCTGCACTCGGAATCTCAACCGGGGAGGATAATCTCAACGTGAATCGAGAGCTGATGGCGCACGGTGTCACCAATGCCTTGTCCGGTTTCGCAGGTAGCATTCAGAACTACCTGGTGTACACAAATAGCCTATTGTTCATTGCCAGCGGTGGGGACTCGCGCCTGGCTGGTCTGATGTTGGCTGCTGCCACTGCTGGAATCATGTTCATTGGCCCGGTCATCATTGGATACATTCCAGTGATGGTGGTTGGGGCTTTGATTTTCCTACTCGGCATTGAACTCTTGCAAGAAGCCCTTATTGACACTTGGGGCAAACTCACGAAATTGGAGTATTTGACGGTATGTGCATACTTATCAATGCTTTGGAGAAAGTTCTCGCATATGTCGGGCAGAGAGGCTGACTATAAGAAGGTTGTCATCATCGTCGTCACCATGGGTGCAGTGGACTTTGTGATGGGTATCCTCGTTGGTATCATCCTGGCTTGCGTGAACTTTGTTGTACAGACATCTCGCAAGTCAGCCATTCGCGCAACCTTCTCTGGGGAGATTGCCGGATCTACGGTCCGTCGCCCACCCATTCAGCAGCAGTTTCTTCGCGAAGCTGGGCGGCAAACTTTGATCTTGAAGCTCGGAGGATACCTCTTCTTTGGCACCATCGTGAACGTTGAGAACACGATGCGCGGGCTGATTGAAGAAGAGGCCTTCTCGCAGCAGCCGATCCGCTTCGTGATTCTGGATTTCTCACGTGTCTACGGTCTCGATTTCTCGGCGGCCGAGGCGTTTACTCGAATCAATCGTGTGCTTCTGAAACGGAATGTTCAAACTACCATCTCCGGTCTGAACGTGGATGGCGAGGTCGGCAAGTCTCTCCAGAATGTCGGTCTTTTTGAGCCCGAGTGCGGCGTGCCGATCTTTGAAGACCTGAACTCGGCTCTTGAGTTCTGCGAGAATGATTATTTGAAGATCTTCTACGATCACCAGGAGGCGTTTGCTCGCACTCCCTTAGGCACAGCGACCCCAGACACTGTCATCGAATACGAACCTCAAGCACCACTTCCTGTGCCCCAGGTTGCGAATGCGAGCCTCGCAGACGGCGTAGTAAGTTCGCCGCGTGGTCAGTATCTCCAGCGTGTGGCGACTAGCACGCTCCGTGACCACGAGCATCAAACTGCCTTGATGGCTGCACCTGTCTGGTCGTCAATGCGCCAGCCCCTACCACTTCTCCTTCAAACTTTCCAGGGTCTCTCAACTCAAAATGAAGACTTCTGGTTCCCTGCTTGCGCATACTTCACTCGCCAGTCCTACCCCGCAGAAGCAGTCTTGTACCACGAAGGCGACGTCCCCCGCGCCTTCTATCTCCTCGAATCCGGCATGCTCCGTGCCGAATATAATTTGCCGCAGGGTCGGTACTTTGAGCTCATCGTTGCTGGTCGACCATGTGGTGAACTGCCTTTCTTCAGCAACACGCGACGTACCGCCACTGTCAAGGCTGAGCACGATTGCGTGGCGTGGTGTCTGAGTGACGAGCGCTGGAAAGCACTGCAGGATGAAGAGCCGCGGATCGCGAGAGAATTGCTCACTGTGAGCTTGAAATTGACCACGGAGAGGATGGACAGTATTACTTCGTGAGTATTCCAACATTGTCCACCACTCACTGCTCCCAGTCGAATACCAAACCTGAATGTATGCTAACGCTACCCGCATAGATATGTGTTGACGATGGCGGCTTGATTGGGGTCTTGGATTTTTGTTGCATACCGTGGAGGAAAGCGATGGTTTGAGCGAATGATCTTGGGTTTCTTACTTCCGTACTTCTTGTGCATTATTTGATTCGTCCTCAAAACCAGTGGAGTGGGGGAAAAAAAAGTCAGGCTCGTATATATGTAAACTCGAAACATGTCGCATTTCCAACCAAGCAATTGTCTGTCTCCCCCACCATCCGAAAGTTTACGTATTTATCTTTCTCTACACTTGTTGTGGATTTGCAGAAATCGGCAAACTTGTCCAGTATGTAAGAAGCCATGTAAATCATTTCAGGAGGGAAAAAAGAGGTCATTCATCATCTTGATCGCCACAAGAAACAGCAAGAAATCGCACGCCAAAACATCAAGAAAGTGCTTGCATAGGCAAAATTCGTCACTCGTCGAGACCACACAAGCAAGCCTGCGGCCATGCGACATGAGCTTCCGATTAATATATCTATCGGAGAAAGCAGGTCAGAGACGAGCCTTCATATAAGCGCCAACATCCGAATCGTTCGACAACCCATCGGCCATCATCCGCTTATTATCAGGATCATATAAAGGATCGGCGGCTACGGTTGCCCGGATGCGTTTTCCGAAGTACTCGATCTCGACCTTGGTCCCTTCGCCCAAAGCACCGGGGAGCCAAGCATAGGCCACAGGTTTACCAACAGTGAACGCAAACGCCGCACTTGTCACGTACCCGACGGCCTTGTTCTTGTGGAACACGGGCTCTTTGCCGAGAATCATGGATCGGCCATCGTCCACGGTCAGACAGCGCAGACGTCGGGTTGGCGTTCGCTTGGAGGAGGGCGAGAGACGGTCGAGTGATGCTTTGCCCACGTAGTCTTCCCATTTGCTTGCGCGGATGGCGCCTGCAATGCCTGCTTCGAAGGGAGTGTGTTCGGTGGTCATGTCGGTGCCGTAGGTGCGGTAGCCTTTCTCCAGACGGAGGGCGTTGAATGCGGCTCGGCCTGCGGGGACGAGGCCGTGGATCTTGCCCGCTTGGAAGATGATGTCCCATAGTCGTTGGCCGTACTCGGCGCTTGTTTGGAGTTCCCAGCCTAATTCACCCACGTAGGATTTGCGGAAAGCGGTGACCGGGATGCCGCTGATGATGCAGCGTTTCACGCCAAAGTATGGGAGGGCCTTGTTGGAGAAGTCCTCCGTCGTGGTTTCGGAGATGACGTCCCGCGCGCGAGGCCCCCAGAGTCCAATGCAGCATGTGCTTCCTGTGATTTCTCGGACTTGGACATACTTTCCCGGTGAACGTGCACTTTGGTGGCGAGCCTCGCGAGAGAGATAGGCCAAGTCTGTGGCGGAATTGGCGCCAATCTGGAAGAGACTGTCTTCGAGTCGGGAGACAAAGAAGTCGCCACGGGTTCCGCCGTGGTCGTTCAGAAAGAGAGCGTAGGTGATAGTTCCCGGTTTGGTATTGATGTCGGCCGTGCTGAGGCGCTGTAGAAGATCCAGGGCTCCCGGTCCTGATACCTCGAATCGATGGAAGGAGGTCATGTCGAACATGGCCACGGCGTTACGCGTTTTCCATGCCTCGACCGCCGCGATCGGAGAGTAGAACTTGTTTGACCAGGGATCTCTCTCTACAGGTTTCCATTGGGGAGGAAGATATTTCAACAGGTCTCGGTTGGATTCGTACCAGAATGGGCGCTCCCATCCTCCCAGTTCGAGGAAGTAGGCGCCTAGCTCTACCTCTCTCGCATAGAAAGGGCTGGTGCGCAGCTGGCGTGGAGAAAGTCTGGGTTGAGAGGGATGCAGGATATCGTAAATCTCGACGAAGTTCTGAGAGGAGGTCTCCTCAATGTACTCTTCACTCAACTGCACTTCTTCAAATCGGGACAATTCACATTCAGACATGTCGATCTGCGAGTGACCCGTCGTAAGAGTCTCGGCAACAGCGCGAGCAACACCCGCAGAATGTGTCACCCAAACCGCCTCAGCGACCCAGAAGCCGTCCAAATTGGGAGCTTGCCCAAAGATGGGTCCCCCATCCGGGGTGAATGAGAAGACGCCATTGAACCCGTCCGCAATCTGAGTTTCTCGTAGCATGGGCAACAGTCGCTGTGTTTCTTTCCACGCAGGCGCGAAGTCCTCCTCTGTAAATTCGAGACGAGATGGCATATTCTTCTCATCAACTTCCTTTGAAGTAAGACCGAGAGACGACGCCTTCACGGGCATAGGCCGATGGCCATAGTATCCAATTCCATACTGGTCGCCATGCTCACGGTAATACAAGTCTTGGTCTTGGTGTCGTAGAATGGGCAGCTCGGCATTCTTTCCGTTGATTTGCTTGTTGAGCTCCCTGCCGACCAGTCCCGGCACCGCCGTAGTTTTTGCATATTGATGGGCAAGCGGCAGGAGAGGAATTGACAAGCCAACCATAGCACCGAGTTCTACACCCCAGAAGCCCGCGCAGGAGACAACAATATCCGCAGCGACAACTCCGCCTGGGAATTTCACTCCGGTCACTCGCCCGTTGCTTCTCTCAATTCCCGTCACTGGGGTCATTTCAAGATATTTGACGCCCGCCGCGCGCGTTCGCTCGATGAGGAGCTGTGTCGCCCGGGCAGCAAGTGCTAAGCCGTCGCTGGGGATGTGCAAACCTCCCAGCACGACATCTCTGTTGAGATGCGGGTATAATTCGAGACATCTCTCTGCACTCACGAGATAGGCCTCGATCCCCCAAGAGGAGGCATAGCCATGTTTGCGCTTCAGATCCTGTAGTCGCTCCGGTGTTGTTGCAACTTCGAGTCCACCTGTTTGATTGAAGCAATTCTGCCCGTCCTTCTCAAGTGATTGGAGCTTTTCGACTGTGTATCGGGCCAGACTTGTCATGGTTTTGGAAGGGGTGGTCTGGAACACGAGACCCGGGGCATGAGATGTTGACCCTCCGGGCATGTATAGTGGGCCTTGTTCGACGACAGTGATATCCGACCAGCCTCGCGAGACCAACTCATCTGCGAGGTTGGTGCCCACGATGCCGGCCCCGATGATGACGACGCGTTGTGTGCTTGACATTGTGAGAGAAGAGCTGAGTACAGATCGTTCCGACCTTGTATGTTGAGATCCAGACGTCTTTCCTTTATAATTATGATCGCAGTAGTCCCCGTCGAAGATAATGACACCAATCTCCCCGCAAGAGGCCGCAAGAGGGGAAAATATCGCCCCCCCGCAGATTGCATATCGATTACACGTTTTATAGCATGCTCAGCGTTGCTCCCGTCTGGTGTACCCATGAAGCCTATCAATGCCCCGCATCGGCTCGGACGGTGCTCGGGAGAGAGTCTACCGGCAATGCATCCAGAACCTCATTGACCGGGCCGTTCAAGAGTCAGTGTGTGCCTGATGTCAACCGGAGGAGAGGACATTGTGCTCTCTCCCGCCGCTGTGGAACGTGGCATTTTGGTTTTCAGTCCGCAATAATTGACAAGGTCGATGTTCAGAGCGTCTGGATGTCGTCCTCAGTCCTCGGCATTGAAGAGTCAACCAGTACATCGACCGTGTGCCCTTAGACGGGTGGCCACACGAAGCTCGGACCTCGATGAACACTTAGTTCCCGAGCTTGGATCAACGTCCAGATCTAGCCAGCATCAAAATGCGACATGTGTCGTAACCCCAGTGTCATTGGGCTGAATGTGCATCACCTGTGGGTCTTGATCAGTTCATGATTGTCCCGAGGAACGGCGGCCCGGATGGGAGCCGCTCACGTGCCCGGATGAGCTTATTTGGCTCGTGCTGGACCGTCGACGTGGTTCAGTAGATCTAATTATTGTCACTTTCACGTTGCCTCGTATACAATCATCGCAGTTCATGAGATTCTTCGAGAAAATCTAGGAACGATCGCGCAAAGATACATCATTATATGCAAGAAAAAAACACCCTCAGTCAACCTCCGCTCGCCATGTACGAGACAGTACGCAATGTTCGAGGCAAATAAGACAATTCATTGTTATTGGAATGGAACAAAAGCATAGATATGTCCACAACACCGTGCAAATGCCCACCACCCTTTCAAGTAACTACAATGTGAGCTGGAAAGCAAAATAGCAGGAAAGGGATTCCGTACGAATCAAGAAATATAAAGAACATATGAAAGTGTGGCCAGAATTGGCACTGAAGAATGGTAGAAGGTGTGGCCGCAGATGGTGTCCTAAGGAACAAACGTCACACAACGTGAGAATAAACGTGATAGGAGCTCAATAAGTCTCCCTCATTACTGCGAGTTCCGGACCAGAAGCTCAGCTCCTTCCGGCCAGCCGGAAGACTCGGCCATCTCAAGAACAGTCTGGCCCGTTTCGTCCCTCTGAGTGAAATCGACAGGACCGCCACGATTGATCAGGATGCGAAGGAGTGGAAGATCACGGTTCTCGATGGCCTGCATGATGGCATTCCACTCTCGATAGCACTTGTTGGGATCAGCACCCTTGTCGATGAGCAACTCGATCATGGAGAAATCATCGCCCTTGCGACGTCGAATGGCCTTGACAAGGGGCAGATGTTCGCCTGGGGCATTGGGATCAGCACCTGCTTCGTTGAGAAGATATCGGACAATTTCAAAGTGATGCTCTCTCAGCGCAGTCGTCAAGGGAGAGAAAACGCCGCCATTCTTCCACTCGACACTTGCCCCGGCTGCCAGTAGAAGTTTGACGCTCTCAAGGGATCCGGCCTGAACTGCTTTCTCCATGACGCCCTTGTGGGCAGACAGGTTGGTAATGGCAGGTAGGATCATTCGTAGCACATCTGATGACTGAGTCGCCATGTATATGGGCCAATCCTCGCCGCGGATATTGGGATCGGCGCCATGCGCAAGTAGCCAGTCAATCATCTCCATACGACTGTCTCGAATTGCCGTCGTTAGAGCTGTGAGGCCCTCTGCATTGCGATCATTGGGGTTAGCGCCGTGCTCGATCACCCACTGCAAGGCCTTCATGTGATTAAAGTGTACGGCGCTTTCTGCAATTCCCGGCGGCTTGCGGAGATCAGCACCAGCAGCCAGCAGATCTGGGAAGTATTGAAGGCGGTCGTGACTGATACACTTCCATGCGGGGTATTCAGAGGCCATTACATTAGCGTCTGCCCCGTGGCTCAGTAGTAATGTCACAATATCAGGGCGGTCATCACGGATGGCTGAGCAAAGAGGGGTGTAAACACCGTCTTTCTTGAGATTAGGATCGACACCAGCTTGAAGGAGAACGCGCACGGCATTGATGTTGTTCACGCTCGTCGCCTGCTCCATCAATCCAGGCGCCTTCTTAATATCCGCACCTCGCGCGAGCAAGATTCTCAAACAATCTGGGCGATGCACGGCGGACCACAAAGCATGCTCAGGACCTGGCAGATTCGGATTGGCGTGATGATCCAGTAGGGACGTGATCACGGCCGGCTGGTCCTTCAGGACTGCCTCACACAAGGCTGTCCTACCATGCGTATCCTTGAGGTCTGGGTGGCAGCCGGCGTCCAGGAGGATGGTGATGATTTGCTGCGAGGCACCATTTCGAATGGCATCAATCAACAAAGTTGTGTCGTTTCGGGTCTCCTCATTGGGTTTGCCACCATAGGCAAGGAGAGACTGCACCAAGCTCGGGTTGTCTCTGAAGATAGAGCTGGTTAGCGGAGAATCGAGCTCTGCCTGGGCTCGGTAGTTCACATCGGCGCCATGTTGAAGTAGTAACGCGGCGCCTTCGACGAAGGACTGCTCAACTGCCAGATATAGAGGCGTATGGCCCTGCGAGTCCGGCATATTAGGATTCGCCTTGTATTGCAAGAGCAGTTGCGTGCTTTCGAGATCACGGTGAAGGATGGCCTCGTTCAGAGGGTGAATGTTCTCGTGCTTGTCAGGTGACATTCCGTTGGTCAGGAGTCGCTCAAGCAGAATGTGATTGCGTTCTTGGATGGCGAACGTAAGACTGTTTCGTGGATTTGGTGTGCCGCTTGAAAGTGTCGGGTGGGGAAACTGATGCGGCATGGTGTATCCGTTCAAAGTCGACATGCTAGGCTTCTCCCGCGGCCGCAAGCCTGTATCGGGCTCGCTTGGCCCCCGCAAGCTGATATTCGCCGTAGACCCAGCTGAGCTCCTCTGGCTTGGACGCATTGGTAAGGTGCGGTATTCAACGGCGGATGGAACTTTGACATCGCGTGCGGGCTGAGAGACCAAAAATTCATTCAACGATAGGACGGACGACATGTCGTCGACCATGCTCTCCGGGCCTTGCGATATGAAGCTTGGCTCATGTTCTTCCGGTACGCTGGGAGATGAACGACGAGGATATCTCGGCTCCTTTGGCGGCACCGAAGGGCTGGAAAGGGCCGAGCCAGTGGAGAGCTTGGAGGCGGAGTCGTCACTTTTGACCGACTTGGTCTTGTCGATACCCATGACCGACCGGCCTTTGGAGATACGATCCAGTGCCGCTGCCAGGCTGGCGTAGCCGATCCCCACGGCCTCTTCGGGATGCGCTTCTTTCAGAGACCAGTGGAAAGCCATGCCGCTGATTTGCAAAGTCTCATTGTTCTTCTTGAGAGACTCGTGGATTCGATTGAGTTCGTGTCCCGGACGACTCCATCCACGCTGGAGCTTACCCAATGTCCCACGGTGTTCCCAATGTACCAATTTCAAGATGACCTTGTCCAAATGTTGGAAGTCGCGGTAGGCGGCCACGAACTTCTTCTCGATCTCATCGACGACGATCTCCGGGAGGGAACGATTGGCAGCGGTCAATTCCGTGATGCCAGCCTCGATGGCCCAGAGAGTGCGACAGGTGTCGAGGAAGGTATGAGACAGTTCACGAAAGCCATCGGGTAGATCCTGCGTCGTGCTGAGGTAGTTGAGCATGTGGACCGAGATTTTATTGCCTAGGGTGGTAGCCATGGCCGCCACCGCGCGAATGGCGTCTTCGGTCGCAGGAGGCATGATTGCAGTCAAGAGACTCAAGGCAAGCGGTGCCTCTACCCGTCTGCCAAACGCCTTGCAAGATGGGATTGAAGTAGGGAGAGTTACGGCACCAGATGAGGTTTGAGAGAGGGTAGAGGAAATCGCACTCTCGAAACGGACCATGTGCGCTTTCGCATGCCAGCTATGCGAACAGGATCCTTCTCCATCTCTTTCAGACCGGGGGACCCATCACGACCCAGCGGACCTCGGAGGCCAAGTTATCAGCCGATGGGTGGCTACTGGCTACTAGTGGCTCGCCCATTGTACAGAACGCGCGAGATTAGTCTTGCTCACAGCTCGGTGGGGGCATCGATCTGGTGAGATGGTGGCGGGCTCCGTTCATTTGCCCTGGGACATGGATTGACTGGGTCGCAAGTTGGTCCACGCATCTTGGGGCTTACTCTCGGTGTATCCGAGCTCGATCGAGGATCTCAGAAAGGTGCATATTGGAGCCGATGGAGACGGGGAATACCGCCGCTTTGGGTCTAGTTGAGATCCGCTCATCTTTCTTCGAGAGGTACACAGCACGCGCTCCAATCAGACACGGCAGGCTCAGATTAGAGTGGAGTCCATGCTGGATCCAGATCAGCCGGACGGGGCACGTGTGCGTCGGCGAACTGGACGCCATGTGCTCGAAGTTTAATTTGTTTCCCTCTCTCTCTTTCTCTCTCTCTTTTTTCCGGTCAAAAGGGCCGAACAGCCTCGACGCTGAAATTTGCGTCTTTTTTCAAAAAAAAAAAAAAAAAAAAGAAAGCCCCAGAACGTGTGGATGTACTATCGCTACTGGGGAGATGCCAAAGCCCCATGGAACCTTTCTCCCGGGGGGTGTATCTGTTCGAGAAATGCTGACTCGTTTCAGGCCAAGTCTCTGTACAACAACCGAGGATTCGAATCTGGTTGGCACGGTCGGGAGAAGCTCGGAGGATGCATGATGAGTTTGACTTTTTTTTTCTCCTTTCCCCTGGTAACTGAACCATTGTTGGTTGGGCTCGACCAAAGTCAAAAACGTTTCCTTTTACTCCGTTTTGGAAGCATGGAGAACTGGAGAGCCCCTGTGATGACGGTCCCGCTAACCGCGTGGAACGTCTCAGGCACAAAGAACAACCCCAGTTCTCAACGGACGGATTGGAGATTGCCCTGAAACCTTCCCTGTGAGAGCACAACATTGACATGCGGTTCACACGGAGTAAACAGGACCACCATTTCCAGCAATCAGGTCCCGGCGTGTCTGAAATGTCGTCGAGTGCAGTGTACTTTATGGTTGGAGGGTCTCGCGCTCTCAGTTGGGAAGATGGTGTCGACCGTGGAGATTTTCCTCTCAGCGCAGCTTTGCAGCCCACGGTCCTTGGTCCAGCTTCGCGAGTATGGCATGGCCATGCGAGGCGCTCACACTAGATGATAACCTTACACGTGCCATCTGACGATGGAAGTCTGTAACTTACCCCAATCGATTCGGAGAAATCATCCCCAAGCGACCCAACAGTGCAGTCTGATATGTACACGTTCTAAACTCCAAGACATACCTTATATTCCAATCTCACATCGGGATTGATAGCCTCTCGGCAAAACACGTCTCGCTATGACTATGGTTGAACTTTGATCGCCACCGTGTTGACTCGCAAGGAAAGATCGATATTCACTTTGTTCTCAATTGATAAGCGAGCGAGCTCTTCTTGGCTGGGTACCTCACGCTGAACAATTCGGCGGAGGATTAGATCAATTATATTGTACGCAGACTCGACAATTCGGTTGGCCGCCGGAGCCCTAACATCCCTGCAACGTTGATCAAGCCATTCTCTCCACGTTCAGTCCAGAACCATCGATTTCTCTGGGTCACGTTCATCAGCCCTGTTTAGGTTCGTGCCTGATACAAGACCTCATCCTGCGCTATTCATTTCTTTTTTCCAGATACACTTGCAGTTCCACTGCACTACCGTCGCGACTCGGTGACTAACCTCCAATAATGACCCCGATGAGATTTGCTCGGTGGGGGGGGGGGGAGGGGGGCGCAAAGAGGTGCGGGTGGCTGTGGCGCTCCGCTGGGTCAAGACTCTTTTTTGCAGCCAAATCAGAGGTCTGTGCGGAACTGCGGATCGATAAGTAATGGCGATTGCTGACTCGGGAAGGATGTGAGAAAGTCTAGTGTATTATTGTCTCAGAAGCAGAAGGTTTGGGTCATCGATGCCACTACTGGTACTGACTCACTGAGTCTACTGACCAGTGACTACGGTCCGGAGATGGAAACACGAGTAGTCATGTAAAGTCGCAAGATGAGCACTTCAAACTCCCGTCCGAGCAGGTCATTGACGGTGGCTAGCGACAAGGCTGGGTCCGGTGTCCGTAGTTCCGTCCCACGTAGCCTGGAGGCTTCGATGATTGTGTACAAGTTCCAGGGCTGAAGTATAGACATTCGACAAATGTGTGCCTGGCCCTGAAATGGACCAGATCTCGATACTGACCGTGACTGGCTGCCTGGGTTTCTCCCCCCTGATCACCAAGGTATATTAACTTTAGATTGCAAAATTCACACCTGCCAGGATTCGGTCTGTTTATATCAGGTAACCGACCCAATACTTCCATACTTCCTCACAACGGGACACCAGATCCCACAAAAGATGAAAAGACCCACCCCAAAAATTATTCAACACACCCGCGTGACTTGTGGTTCGGCGCGAGAACCTGTTTCTCTACTGAATCACTTCCCGTGTCTGTCATGGTCTGACAGTGTTGATGGTGCGACCCTACTACACCGTATCAGGCATCAATTCTCCGGTTCACTGGGACGACGTCTACTGTCTAGGGGTTTGCTGATGGTGAAACGGGTCATCTACGGGTGTTCCCAAGGAGGGAGGCTCAACACTGGGGACAAATGACGTGAGACAGCAACGTGCGCAAGAGACGGGCGGAATGGGATGGGTTGAGTCACTGTCCAGGTCCTCGATTCACACTCATCAAGCACACGGGGACAACATGGGTATAGTTGATAGAGCGAGCGGGGCAATCAGTGGACGCGCCATGAGTGTGACGCGCCTTCACATAACAGAATGGAGGAAGAACATGCAAAGCCCAACGCGTGGCTAAATTTCCAGACTACGAATGCAACATCTCTTCTCCAAGCTCGTGCACGTGACACAAAATTGATGAAAAGAAGATCCAAGAAATGGATGGTGCCAAAGAATACGCCTGTCAGTGACCCGAAAGCCGCTGAACAGACTGTTCCGCCGCGCTGTGCAATGCAGGGACCAATCTGTGGTGAGTCACCTTCATGATCGTGATCACCCAAACAAGGTAAGTATGAAGAAGAAAAGAAAAAAGAGTTGGAAGAGATGCGAGCCCCTGGCGGTATTTATAGGCGTGGTAGGGTGCGCTAACGCTAAGCGAGAAATGATGCATCACGTGAACCCCTTGCTTGGCCCCTTCCATCGGGCAGGCAAGCTGGGGATGCAACAAGCTCCTGCCTTGGTAGATTACAGGCATTGGGGTCTCAAAAGCCAAGGCTCTTTGGATGATCATCTCGCCCTCACGTCAATATCAGATCAATGAGGCTTAGTTTCACCCCTTTGAAAGTCCCTGAGCGGGATACCTAGTCTCTGGGTTTAGAAAGGTGTTCACTGGAGTCATCCGCTCACGACGTAGGTTCTATGCAACCTGGAATGACATCAACCCTTTAATTTTCATTTATTCACTTTACTGAAAGCTCTGGTCATGTCATAAAAATGGTTCTATCCCTAGTGAACACAGACGGGTCTCTTGATTGTTAGGAGTATATCGGAATGCACGCGCTTGAGATCTACTGTCAATGTAGACCTGTCTGCCCGGCATTTCGCACAGACGCCACGCTTCCTTCTTGATTCTGTCAAGTATGTACGTCTAGCCCGATATCTAAATGTGGCAAATTTGCTAGAGGAATGATGAACTCCATGTAAGCAGTAAGGTTAGTGCTTCTGTTTGATTCTACAGCTCGAGTATCCTTCAACCCCCGGAATACCTATCGCCACGTATATGGATCCATACCATCATGATCACAACATCTTCATCGGGGTGTGGACTTCGGGGCATCAGCTATTTCAGATCCAATCCTCAGGGTACATCAATTATGATCTGTCGACCTTGGCACTGTGTACATAGATCGATAGGATCGAAGATATGTCATGGAACACATCTGCTTGTTTGGCCCCCAGTGTCATACTCATCTAGGACCATGGACGACGACACATGAACATCGAGGCCTTTTCCACCCACTGGACTGGCTGTAGCAAAACCGGTATGTTGATGAATTTGCAGGTCCCCCCTTGACACCTGGTCCCTGATGTGGTGGCATTTCACATGGAAGTGTTTGGTCCATTGGTGTACATCGTGACTTTCGGTGAGAAAGATGGTTCCTCGATTTTCCTCGTAGATCAAGGCAGGCAGGTCCAGAAGTGATTCAAATCCAGGTCCAAGTTCACATATGAAGAGTTGAAACCATGCACCTTCCTGCACAGCCAGAGACGCCGCAATCTACTCACATCCAGTGGAGCAACATGCAACGAAGGTCGGTTTTTTGAAAGCCCCTTTAATAGGGCTATTTGCAAGCTTGAATGGGGATTCAGACGTAGATATACATGAGTCTGCAGGCTTTCTAGCCCAGACTGCGTCAACGAAGCCGAGCAGGAATAGACGATGTGTTGATTGTTAGACGGCTTACGGTAACGGATGACGCGCTTGGATGCAGTCATGTTTCTGGATGATGGATTATGCGCATATCGGGCAAGCTTGGTATTAGGAAATGATATCCTTGCCCAGCTGCGAGCCTTTTGTACCCCAGTTGTCCTCCAGGAGAGAGCTCTTCCAAGGCATGGCTGAAACCTAATATCTTTCATCAGAGGTGTAGGCCGATGATCCGGGCTTGGTCTTCGGGGGCAGTGACCCCGAATGTCAGCGGGCCTTGAAGATGCCTAACAGGGAGATGAGCCAGGGAGGGAGACACCTTCGATGAAGAGTCGGACATTTCCTAGGTACCGAGCAGCTTCTGAACTTGAAGAGAGTGTAAAGAAGTTGGTGCGGAAGCTTGCAAAACTCTCGGTAAGGATGAGAACTCAGTACGGCGCGAGAGGTGATGTAATCTGGGAAGGTTGGAAGGTGATATGATGGAATCTGAAGTGAGGTGGGGGTGTGTTCGTATGGCATGTGATACTGCTTCCATTCCTCAGGTCTTTGCGCTGAACTGCAGGATATACGGGAAAAGTGTTATAATATGGTTACCCTGCACGTTACCGAATGGGTAGTAAGGAAGTGGTAATTCCCTTACTTGATCGCACATACAGGGTCTGAGGGCTCATAACCTGGTAAGATGCAGCTACAGTAGGTGCAGCTACACGATGTGTGAGAGGAATGAGCTGGAAGGTGAAATCGACTGGCGAGGGGACATTCTATTTAGACTTTGGACTGCAGTGAGACGGCAGTATCATATGCCACACGAACATCAAGCGTCGTATTGGTTTACTGAAACGTCTGGACTGAAGCGAATGACATCAACAAGGAACCACCGCCCCCGGATGCAAATAGTGCGTGAACGATGCTGGTACCTATGCAGCGTGCTCGACAGGAGAAGACCGAAATGTTGTAGTCGATTCACCTACCACTTCAAATCTGGTTCAGCACTGGTTAGTCATGTCAAACTCGATGCCACGTGGAACAGTGGGATCCATGGGATAGCGATGGGTCCTCATTGTCTGTTCAGCCGAGTCATAATGGAATGCACCGGAGCTTGCATGTTACTAACATACTTCATTTTGATGTACTACGAAGCATGATCGTCATCAACCTGAAAGTCCAAATGCTGTTCGACATCCTTGGTCGGAGATGATACGTGACCGGTATATACTCGTCACTTCGGGCATCAATGAACAACAGTCAGACTCCGCGGACACTAGGTCAGAATCTGTCATCGCCCAGTAGAGTCGCATTGTTTAACAGGTCGACCTTGGGCGTCGATGACAGTATCTCTCATGCCTTTCCGCAATAGGTAGACCCGGCAGATCTTGTTTGAGCCGAGATCCAGATCAAAGGTCTTCTGGCTTCCGAGGATGGAATTGTTGGTTCCACGGGGATCGAAGCTCTCGTTGAATCTGTCCAGCGTCTCTGCCGGGAAGCTTTGACCTGGAATTCCAGCGCCAAGGTAGCGGGTGAGAATCAAAGTCTGTCGGGCGTTGAATTCATCAATCGGACTCAAAGCAGGGCTGATGTATAGCACCTCCCCGGACATATCTCGGAGGAATACAATACTGCCTGAGACATCCAGCATTTGATTGGAATAACTGGATGGCTTGAAGTGCATTTCATTACAGACACCAAGCACGGTCGCGGGTCGACACTTTCCTCTCGATGACACGGGCTGTCTCGATGCGCAAGCCGTTCATCTCAAAGAAATCGAATGGACCGGGCGCATAATCTTCGTGATTTAGAACTTGGGCAGCGCTCCGTGTCGGAGAGCGAGAAGGCTGGTGAGCATCAAGGGTCGGACTCGGAGCTCAAGAGAGAGACTCAGGAGAGGGCCCTCTCCTTGCAAAGGCCAACAAGGACAAAGGAAGCCCGGGCGAGGAGGATTGACCGCCGATCCAATTCTGGTGATTGGTTTGATTGCCTTGATGGATCGGCACTGCAGATGATCATTTGACTGCAGGAGCTGGACTGCTACCGTACGACTATTGAGTATTGAGTAAATGAGTAGTAAGATTACCTTATCCTGGGAGCCTGCAGTGGAGGAGTTGAGTAAATCCAGCATCATCGGATGGATGCCCATTGGTCCTGTCAAGGGCGTAGATGCAGCACCGTTGATGGGGTGCAGGGTGTAGACTGGAGCCTACTCCTTGGACCTCTGGCCTATTCTCTGTCGTGAGCGATAACCGGACATGCGATCCTCGCCGATCGCTTCAAAAGCTATCAACCCGACGAAGCCTCTGGGCATTGGGCAATGGAGTGCGGATCGTGGACGGCACTGGAGGCAGTTTGGAGAATGGGTGGGTCAGCAGGATGACTCGTAAAAGAGTCCCGGCAGAAGGCTTGGCAAGGAATCCATCTCTTGGCTCACGAGACTAGGCCGTCCACGATTCCATGGTAGCAGATGCTTCAAAGACGGCAGACGGGCAGAGGGCCCAAAGTTTAGACTCCAAGCCTGAGGCCCATAGAGGCATAGACAGTCAGTTACTGACACTTACCGAGTACATGACTACATGTAGTGAGTCAGTGACGCAGGGGCGCAGAGGCGCAGAGCAGTCTTTGCACCTGATAACATGACGGAGGGAGCGATCAAAAGATAGGGGGTGGAGGGCTGGCAAAGTGGCCAGCCACTCTCCATCGCAAGATCTTTGAAAGAAACCCTGCTAGCCCAGACACTGACAGTGAGTAATCGTGCAACAAAGCATACCTATACTCAGTGTACATTCTATGATTCTACCTTAGTATTCCACAGTCATACCTTTGTCCATTCAACATTATGTCGTTGAGAGAGTTTCAGCATCCAGAGTCTAGACAGACACTGCCCGACACGGGATCATCAGGTGGGGCTGATTGAGACGGCTCGGACCCAGTCGATGCTTTCTTAGTGCAGGCATCCAAGGGGGACAGGTTCGGACTGGAATCGGTCCCTGTGTAGCATCATAGCATGAAGGAATTTTTTCACAGGCCAGCTCGCCTGGATTGTGCAAGCCTGCAAGGTCGAATGTCGAGAGGGATGTGGGAGGGTGGAGTCCAGCCGGTCGCTTGGGAAGGATCTTGTAGGGCACTATTTTTATTATTGTGGATTCATGCACTCAGAGAGTTGCTCACTTGCTATACTTATGTTGACTGGTAGATTACCTAGCCCAAAACCCAGCGCCCCTGTACTGGTGCTGGAGAGTAGGTATGTATCAAGAACGATGGGATCTATTGTGGTTGTAGCCTAAGTACTCAGGAGAGTGAAGAGTCAGTACTGTTCATGTCCAGCGGTCAGAACAAAAGAGATAGCACACGTGTCACATGCCCAGAAAGGTGAAACCCGAGAGTTGCTGGTGGCCTCCGAACGAAAGACAAAGATTTCAGACCCAGACCCTTTTGACTTTCTGGATATTCCGATCATGGGATCGCTGCCCAATCGCGCCACTGTGATAGCCAGCGCCCGCCCTTTGCAACGGCGTTGCTGTGCGACATCATCCCGCCTGGTTGCCCCGAATCCAGCAGATGGTAACGACAAGATGGAAAGCCCCTCGGACAGACTGCAGATGGACACACGAAAACACCAACCCAGAGTCCCAGACGGCCTGCATGTGTCACATCTTTCACGCGGTCTCGGGCGGAGAGTGGTGGACCCACTGACCCAGGAGTAGTGTGACTGGACGCCGTTGTCCACGAGGACCAGCCACTTGTCATCGTCGCAACGGCCATCGCGGACGATCTGAGGTGCGTGTTTCCCGCGATGGTTGGTAATGGGGATGGTGCCTCTGGTCCGGTCGCGACCGATCATATGCATTCTGTGTGCGGCCCAGCGGCGATCGGTCAATCCTGATTCAGGAGCTGCAGTACAGTCACTACAGTGAGTATGGGCTCTTTTGAGTAGTGAGTACTACTACTGAGTAGTGAGTAGTGAGTAGTGAGTAGTGAGTACTGAATACTACTGAGTGTACTGATATACTCGGTGGAGTCATAACAGAGTACATCAATATATCAGTATATCAGTATAGACTGAGAACTAGTCGACATGCGACATTCTCAGGATCGGTAGTTCCGCGAGTGTGGCAGTCTTGGTGATTGGCAATTGGCAGTGTCATTTGACTTGAGGGAACCTTGCGCTTGCTGGTCAAGGTTATGGTTGGTCCAACCGCGCTGTACGAAGTCGACAAAAGGTTGGTCGCCGACACTCGACAGGCGGACTCGTGATGGTTCAGCCTGGCCGTGTGACATCGGATGGCGAGTATGAGTATCATGCCACCCTTCCGGCATATGACCACTCCTTCGGCATGGGGAGGAAGAAGCTACGGGTAGTCCAGCGTTGAAGATTACTATTGGAGAAGAACATTCAATACCGACCAAGTGACTACCTACCTAATCGCGAACATTCTGGCTTTCTGATTGAGGAAAGAGAACTGGAGACGGCCAAAGTCGTTGGACGGGTTCATGAGATGCTAGCTGAGAAGATGGTGTTCAGCCCGGAAAGGCATTCTCTCAATCTTCCATCACGAAAGTCTTGATCTATCAGTAGATTGACTAGATTCAGGTCTAGTAGTCGTGTTCATCTTTCAGAAATGAATCACCCCCTATCAATTTGCTAGTAGTGGACCACTTGCCTGAGTAAGTACTTAGTAGCTGGTACTAACTTGAAGGTAACCTTAGTAGTTGCTCAGTGCTCAGTGCTCAGTGCTCAGGCTCACGACTCAGTGCTCTATGCAGCACTTATTATATGCGCCTGAACTTACTAGTAGAATACCTTAAACATCAGTTGTTGAGGCAAGAAATTGAAACATCTGTCTGAAACTCCCCTTTCAGCCTGAAATTGGCCTCCGATCATCTATCCCAGGCTCGGAGTCCTCGACCTGGGAAGTCCTGAATGTCTTCAGCGGGTCCGAGTCGTACCCGGGAGGCAGAAGCATCGTCGCATGGTCTCTCCCAGCGAGGCGGCCGATCCTCACTCGGGACTGCGAGACCATTGACCATTCCTGTGATCCCTCTGGGTCACCCGACATCGAGACTGAGAACCTGCCGCGCAGGATCCAAGGTTCCAGGAAACACTTGGAAGTTGGGACACATCGAACATTGGACCATCCGACATATGTACCTGATGGAGCTCGACAATTCTCAGGATCGGTGGTTGATGGCAACACCGTCAGTGCATGCCCAAGCAAATCAGGACGGGGCGTCACATCGTAGTAAACCCAGAGCGTCTCTGAGCAGCTACTGTTTCAGAGGAAGTCAGTAGGTGGAAACTTGGATGAACTAGTGGCGCTGGACTGTGCTCAGTGGCTCACTGCTGAACATCATTGGAACCGTCTTTCATCATGCCCGACTGTTGTCGATGCTCGTCGGTCCCATGGCGAGACTGAGTCAGTCGACGTCAAAGAGGCAAGGTACTGGTACTTTCTGAATGACCTTGCTCACTTCCACCTTCGTCCTTCTGATGTACAGTGGCGATGATCTCCTCAACTACCCGATCCTTGACGTTTCTTCGCTTCTTCTCTCCCTTCATGTGCTCAACCCACTTGCTAGTAAAAAATTTTTTTCTTTCCAGTCGTAGCTAGCTAGGCCTGGATAGGACGCACTGGTCTCTGAAAAAAAGGGTAAACTTCACCCTGAAATGAGTTAGCGCAGGACGCCCATCCCCCCCTGAATGAAGGACTTTACCTAATCGACCCAGTCCCACCCGGCGTCTGGGCTCCCTGCAGCTCTTTTCCAAAAATGGCCGAAAAGGACGCCGTCAACAAAAAAAAAAGTTGCTGGCGGTACACTGAACACTCCCCCCCCAAATGGCCCATGCCCATCTTGTCGCTCGCCTTTTTTTCTAGCCCTTCCCTCCTTTTTCTTCTCCTTCCCTTCTTTCCCCTCCTTTCTTCCCTCATTCACCCTATACCCCCCTTTCCTACTCTGTTTGTGATACCCAACGCTCTTTGCGAAAAGAGCTGTTATTTCCTTGCTTTCTAAAGATACCCCCTCAAGCTACCGTTGTTCGAACGAAGCTCTGCTTCTTAATTGATATCCAAATACCCTCCCGATCACCTTTCGGTCTAATACATCATAATTATGTCGGACATTCAGAAGCCCGTCGAGGAGACCACCGCGGCCGTGCCCGTGGCCGCTCCCGCTCCCGCTACCGTTGAGCCTGTCGTCGAAGCGACCCCGGCAACTGAGCCCGTTGTTGAGGCGCCCAAGGAGGAAGTGAACGAGACTGCCGTGGCAGAGCCTACTGCGGTTCCCGAGGCCACTGAAGCTACTGAGGCCACCGAAGACGTGAAGGAGGAGGTGAAGCCTGCTACTGAGGGTACTCTCGGCCACAAGGCGCCTGGCCTTGTCAAGTACGTGCATACTATGAGAACGGAATCGCCCCACATCAGACTTCTTGACGCTGACTTGACTTTTCTTTTTCTTCCTTGTTTTCAGGAGCCTGCGTTTTGCCAAGCGTTTCTTCTACTTCAACGATGAGCCTGTGGAGGCTAAGCAGCTCGCCACCTTCCACCAGAACGAGAAGGCTGCCATTGCCAACCCCATCGCTGCTTGGGCTAGCCAGACCGGCAAGGGTCTGCTCTTCATCACGAAGCGCGCCGAGGACAAGGCCCACCCTAGCAGCATCATCAACTTGGTAAGTTTCCATGAGACTGGCTCAGAGCTTGAGGGGACGAAGAACCGCAAACTAACAACCTGAAAATCAGGCCGATGTCTCCGACGTGACCAAGGAGGGCTCCAACGAGTTCCAGTTCAAGGTTGCCGGCCAGAAGCACACCTTCCAGGCTTCCAACACTGCCGAGCGCGACAGCTGGGTTGTCGCCATCGAGAACAAGGCCACCGAGGCCAAGGCCGAGAAGGAGACCATCACCACCAGCGAGGGCTACAAGGCTGAGCTCGAGAAGTTGACCAAGCCCGCCGCCGTCCCTGCTGCAGCTGCTGCAGTTAAGAAGCCCGAGGAGTCCGCTGCTCCCAAGGAGACCGAGGAGGTCACCAAGGAGGAGAAGAAGGAGACTGCTAAGTCTCGCTCTCAGTCTCGCAAGCGCTCCAGCATCTTCGGCTCTCTCCTTGGCAAGAAGGAGGAGACCGAGGAGAAGAAGGAAGAGCCCACTGAGGAGGTGAAGCCTGCCGTTGCGGCTGCTGAGCCCGCTGTTGTCGCTGCTCCTACTGCCCCCGTCGTCGAGCCCACCGCCGAGCCCGCCACCGAGGCCGCTGCTGCTCCTGAGGGTATGTCTTATTCACCGTTATGAATGTCTCTGAACGAGGATATGCTAACCAAACATCTGTAGTCGCCCCCGTGGAGGCTGCCACCGAGGCCAAGGCCGTGGAGGAGCCCAAGGAGGAGAAGAAGGAAGAGAAGAAGGAAGAGAAGAAGGAGGAGAAGAAGGCCAAGCGCTCGTCCATCTTCGGCAAGGTCTTCCAGAAGGTGACCAGCCCCTCTCACGAGAAGTCTGAGAAGGAGGCCGTTGCTCCCATCGAGGAGACTCCCGTTGCTGCCACCGCCCCCCAGCTCGAGAACCCCGTTGTGGAGGCTGCTGTCAAGCCCATCGAGCCCGAGTCTGTGACCGCTGCCGCCGACTCCGAGGCCGTCAAGGCCGTTGAGGAGCCCAAGGAGTCCCCCGCCGCGGAGGCTGTCACCCCCAAGGACAAGCGCCGCACTTCCTTCTTCGGCAACTTTGGCAAGAAGGAGAAGAAGGCCGAGACCTCTGACAATGAGGTTACCGATGGCGAGACCAAGGCCAACCGCTCTAAGCTTGGTGGTCTCTTCCGCAAGCCCAGCAAGGCTGTCAAGCTTGACACCGAGGAGGCCCCGGCTACTGAGACCGAGGCCGAGGCCAAGCCCGTCGAGACTTCGGAGGCTGCTCCTGAGGTGCCCGCTCCCGCCGCGGAGACCTCTGCTCTGGCTACCGAGCAGACCGCCGAGCCCGTCCAGACCACCGTGGAGGAGCCCAAGAACGTCAACGTTCCCGCCACCACGCCTGTCCAGGCCGCCGCTTAAAGGATCGTTCCTTTGCCATACTGAGGATCGATGGCTGTGACAAGGATCACACCATGGATACCATGCAGATATTCTTGCCCTATCTTGCTTGATCGATCCTCCTAATGCTTGTTTTTCGTTTTTCCCTCGCCCTTGTCATTCTCTTTCAGTTCGTCCACCGTCCTCCGCGCGAGGACCGTGGAAATTGAATTGGGTCCCTATGTGATACCCGCTGTCATTGCTCTCTGAATTTTTCTTTTCTTGTCGTTGCGCACTCGTTCCTTTCCATGTGAAGTCACACCAAAAATCGAAGCAACGTATGCTTCCACCCTAATTAGTGATGGTACACGGAATATCCAAACCCCGGTACCACTCGTTTCTTCGCCTAATGACCTTGCGTTTCGCAACCGATCCTCGATCTGCGACGTGCTTCATGCGTTACGTGGCGTGTCGCTGTACTAGATTGATACCACCCTGCTTTCGTGCGCTTTGGCTTTCTCGCTTCGATACCCTGCTGGAGAAATGAGGGACGTGTCCTGGGGGGCTGCTTTGAAGGAGGCCTATGGTGGACTGAGTCTTCTTTTCTTTCATCGTGTGCTCCTTGGACTTGTTCTTCTGATACATTCTCAATGATTCCGTATGTTGTGTGGAACTTTCTTTGTCCTGCCTGACGGGTCTGACATATGCTTCGATGGATAATACTTAATAGAAACTCTAGTTTTGCTTTGATTGATCTGCTTCCAAATGTGTAATATTAGTAGAAGAGAACTACGTCCGTGTTTATCCCACCGCTGATCAAAAGCCCGCTGTCTAGACTTTACCATCGCGCGATGCCTGCCGATCGCCATCTCCCGACCACTGCGCCATTGCAAGTCTCATATTCAATCTTCAAAGCGTGGAGGTTCACATTATCAAAGAGAATCCACCCTTGATCCTGGGCTTGATACATCGTTTCCCTGTCGACGCAGCATTAAAAGTCACGAGATCTCCTGGTCGTACTAGTATCACCCCTCGAGACTTCCAATTTGACGTTCAGTTCCCAGATCCCAATCTTCAGAGCGACCACCTATGTACATTGTACTCGGGAGTCAGGAGCCGGAATCCCACCGGGACTCTGCTTGTCCAAGTCATTGTCCATTTCTTCTTTTTCTCTCCCGTCTACGGTTCTCGTTCTTCTACGTCGATTGATTCTTCTTCTTTTTTTTTTTTTTGGCACCGTATCCAGGCACCGGACTTGCTTTTGGACTTGTGCTTGGGCGTCACTGACGAGGGTAAGGTCGATCGAGCACTGAGGTACGTGCGTGTTTAACTATATAACTACATACTCGACCTGATTACCTACCTAGGTAGTAGATACTAGGTACTGTAAGCTGCCTTCATATTCATCATCAACATTTCGTGATACTCCGGCCGTGGCACGTGCACGAGTACATACTACATACTACATAATAGATCACTGGGGGTTCAAAGGTTGCGATTCAGCGCCGAGGTCTGTACAGAGCGGCCTTTATGGAAATTAGATCCCGGCCACAGTGCTGAGCACTGCAGGTGGGCAGGGGGTTTAAGTCGAGAACTGTAGAGATTAGAGACTAGAGAAACTTTGTTCAAAGCGTCCGTGCTTGAATCAGACTTGTTGAAAGGGCTACAATGTCCACCTTGGAAGAAGTTTTCCACCCTCGATAGGTGGACTAGGTGTGGAGGTATTCATTTTGTAGCTGACTTGTGCTAAGCCGTTGCCTATATTATTGCCTGGTTGTGGATGAGAAGTGCGTGCCACGTACTATTCCTCTTGAGCCTTTATTCGGGCAAAACTACTACTACAGTCAACAGCGATAGTCAAGGCGAAAGAACTCTCATTCCCGGCCCTGGTCTTTGCCGGTTCCTATCCTCGGCTCAGCGCGACAGCTCCGGAATGGACGATGCCAAGAACCAGTTCCTCTCAGCTTCGTATTCATCTGCCCCCTGCCTCTTCCGAGAGTGGAAGACCTTTGGCGTGGGGAAGATGTGAATATTATCACAAGTAAGGTAGCGACCCCCCAAACACATCGCGCGGCACCGAGGTTCAGTCTCCTTTTGCGCGTGGGGCGTTTCCGAGGGATTTCAACATCGCCATAATCGACTTGAATTTGAGGATCTTGGGCTGCGGGAACCGCCAACACTCACTCCTCAGAGTAAAAGGGCTAGTAACCTGCCAAGGGCGCTAGTCTCTTTCAGTCTCGGGGCCTTAAAGAGAGGGAACCAAGAGATTGTTGCGGGATGCAGAGATGCAGAGACGAGACGTGGGATTGCCGGGCCGGGTTATTACCGAGAATTTCCCATTTGACGTGCGTCGCTTGTTTAATAG